>JAODAL010019938.1:0-70705 GCA_025379985.1 Phyllomedusa bahiana | reverse complement strand
TCTAATTTAGTACAAGGTGGTATATCAAAAAAGGGTGGAATGGGCAAAATTGAAAATGAACACCTATCTGAAATGTATACTGATAAATAAAAGTGGAGTTTTGCACCTAACAAAGAGACCTGCAGTTTACTAGAAAAGATGTGTATCCTATAAGTTCGGGCTGCCCAATATCCAGGAAATATTTTCAATAGAAAACTGTTAATAATAAAGCTATTGCAATGTCTAAAAACTAAGGTCTTGGTGAACTTTATCCAGTATTCTCTATAGAGCTTGTCTGTGTTTGCCCGTGGGGACCCCCTCCGCCGCGCCCCCCCGTGCCTTTTCAGCAGGAGATGCTCCTTTAAAGTTTCTCAAACCTAACTATATAAAATCTTCCAATCTCTAATCTAACTAAATTGTAAGGATCACAGCTAATAGTAGAGGTTTCTCTGTGAAGAAATAGACTAATTTCGCTGAGCTGTTTGCACAGAGGCAGAGCGCACATCCTTCTGCTCTGAGACGCTGAGAGACACTGAGGCTGAACAGGAAACGCTGTTCTATGTAAAACGAGGTCATGTGTTTTTTCCCAGCCAATCGCAACCATACACATCCCAGTCATGACGTCGCACTCACATCTCCCCCTGCTCTATTCTGTAATTGATTTGCTGCGCCAAAATTTACAGGAAGCCCCGAAAAAGGCGCGATCTTAATAGATGATGCAAAAGATTTTAACCTAAATTATCACATGATCTAAAAAATCCGATCACCATAAAAACTGTGCCGATTTCAACTTTGTCGATAATAATCGCTCAACACTAGTCCCCTCCTCTGATATTTCCATCTCCTTGAATTACTCATGAGATAACAATTCTGGAGCTTCTGTTCATAGAACGCTGCATTCTGCAGTTCCTGTTATTCCCCCTGGAAATGTATAAATACATTGACAACTGGCTGCTACCGATCCCCTTGTGAAAGGGAAGAGTCCAGTCATCATTGACAGTATCAAACACTGTTGGGACACATCCTTTTACACGAGGAATTGTAACATCCAGCGATGAAACAAGCAGCGTTTCAGAGGTATTGTTTATTGGGTTTTTTGGGGGGGGCTTCAGCTGCGTAACTAACTTTAAAAAAGGAAGGTGGTCCAACTTCTTCAATTTCAATTACTTGCGCCACAAAAAAAAAAAAATCTATGTAGGCCTTAATCATACATTTTCGGAGGAATAAGGGGGAAAACCCACATCACAGTGTTGTAAGTAAAGCTGCTCCAGAAGTGTTATCTTATGTGTAGTACCAGCAGGCTCGGACTGGGCCACCGGGGGACCGGGGAATCACCCGGTGGGCCCCCCCTGAGCCGCTGGGGGTTCCGGAGGCAGTGCCGTCGCTCCCCGGGGCCCGTCCGCGCATGGGTCCTGAGCGCCCGGGACCTGCGCCCCGAGCGCCCAGAGACCGGGCCCGGTAGCCGGGGACTAATGTCCCCGACTCCTGAGGCTGCGCGGTGTCAGCGGAGCACAGCGCCACTAGCGCTGCGCACCGCTGCTCTCCCTGGCAGGCTGAAGACGCTAGGCCTTCAGCCTGCCGGGCGCCGGCCCCTACTGCTGACGTAGGCGGCGCGGTGACGTCACTTCACCGCGCCGCCTATGCAGGGCGGCAGTACGGAGCCTCGGAGCGGCCGGAGCAGGAGCCCGAGCCAGGTAAGTGACTGTTTGTTGTTTTATTTTTTTAAACTACCCACAGGGGCCCTGACTACTAAGGGGGGCCCTGGCTACAAAAAGGGGGGCCCTGACTACTAGGGGGGGCCTGGCTACAAAAAGGGGGGCCCCTGACAAATAGGGGGGCCTGGCTACAAAAAGGGGGGCACTGATACTGGGGGGGGCCTGGCTACAAAAAGGGGGGGCCTGACTACTAGGGGGGGCCATGGCTACAAAAAGGGGGCCCTGGCTACAAAAAGGGGGGCCCTGACTACTAGAGGGGGGCCCCGGCTACAAGTGGGGGCCCTGGCTACAAAAGGGGGCCCTGGCTACAAACAGGGGGGCCCTGACTACAAAAAGGGGGCCCTGGCTACTAGAGGGGGGCCGCTATAGGGGGGGCCCTGGCTACTGAGGGGGCCCTGGTACAAAAGGGGGGGCTGGTACAAAAGGGGCCCTGGCTACAAAAGGGGGGCCCTGGCTAACTAATGGGGGCCTGGCTAATACATGGGGCTCCCTGGTACCTACATGGGGGGCCCTCTCACAAGGGGGCCTGGCTACCTATAGGGGGCCCTGGCTATCTACAGGGGCCTACTAAAGGGGGGTTCTGGCTACCTCGGGGCCTACTAAGGGGGCCTTGCTTCTACAGGGGAGGCCTGGCTACAAAGGGGCCTGAACTAGAGGGGGGCTGGCTACAAGGTGGGCCTGGCACAAGGGGGGCCCTGACTACAAGGGGGGCCTGACTAAGAGGGTCCTGACTACTAGAGGGAACCTGAACTGGGGGGCTACCTAGGGGGGGCCTGCTACTAGGGGGGGCCCTGGCTACAAAAAGGGGTTGGCTACAAAAGGGGGTCCTGGCTACAAAAGGGGGCCTGGCTCAAAAGGGGCCCTGGCTAAAGAGGGCCTGGCTACCTATAGGGGGGCCCTGATCAAGGGGGCCTGGCTACTAATGGGGGCCTGGCTACCTACATGGGGGGGCCTCTTACAAAGGGGCCCCTGGCTACTATAGGGGGGCCTGGCTTTTCTACAGGGGGCCCTGACTACAAGGGGGGTTCTGGCTCCCTTTCAGGGGCCCTGACTACTAGGGGGCCCTTGCTATCTACATGGGAGGGCCCTGGCTACAAAAGGGGGCCCTGACTACTAGAGGGGGGCCTGGCTACAAGGTGGGCCCTGGCTACAAGGGGGGCCCTGACTACAAGGGGGGCCCTGACTACTAGAGGGGTCCTGACTACTAGAGGGGAACCCTGACTACTAGGGGGGCCCTGACTACTAGAGGGGGGCCCTGACTACTAGAGGGGGGCCCTGGCTACAAAAAGGGGTCCTGGCTACAAAAAGGGGTCCTGGCTACAAAAGGGGGCCCTGGCTACAAAAGGGGGCCCTGGCTACAAGAGGGGCCCTGGCTACCTATAGGGGGCCCTGACTACAAGGGGGGCCCTGGCTAACTACATGGGGGGGCCCTGGCTACCTACATAGGGGGCCCTCTCTACAAAGGAGGCCCTGACTACATGGGGGCCCTGGCTACCTATAGGGGGGCCCTGACTACAAGGGGGGTCCTGGCTACTAGGGGGGTCCTGGCTACTAGGGGGGTCATGGCTACTAGGGGGGTCCTGACTACTAGGGGGGGTCCTGGCTACAAGGGGGGCCCTGACTACTAGAGGGGGGCCCTGACTACTAGAGGGGGGCCCTGACTACAAAAATGGGTCCTGGCTACAAAAGGGGGCCCTGGCTAAAAGGGGGGCCCTGGCTACTAGGGGGGCCCTGGCTACAAAAGGGGGGCCCTGGCTACAAAGGGGGGGCCTGGCTACAAGCGGGGCCCTGGCGACCTATAGGGGGCCCTGACTACAAGGGGGGCCCTGGCTAACTACCTGGGGGGCCCTCTATACAATGGGGGCCCTGGCTACCTACAGGGGGGCCCTGACTACCTACAGGGGGGCCCTGACTATCTACAGGGGGGCCCTGGCTATCTACAGGGGGGCCCTGGCTATCTACAGGGGGGGCCCTGACTACCTACATGGGAGGGCCCTGGCAATCTAAGGGGGCCCTGACTACAAAGGGGGCCCTGACTACCTACAGGGTGGCCCTAACTACTAAAGGGGGACCTGGCTACCTAAATACTAAGGGGGCTCTGACTACCTACACAGTAGCTAAAGGGGGGGCCCTGACTTCCTGCACACTAGCTAAAGGGGGCCCCTAACTACCTGTATACTACCTAAAGGAGACCCTAATGTATAGTACTAAAGGAGGCCCTAACTACCTGTATACTACCTAAAGGAGACCCCTAACTGTATAGTACCTAAAGGAGGGCCCCTAACTTCCTGTATATACCTAAAGGGGGGCCCTGACTGCTTGCAGCCTATATAAAGGGGACCCCAACTACCTACAGCTTACCTTACTGGGGGAAACCACCTACCTACAGCCTAATAAATTGGGACTCACCCAAAACCTACCTACAGCCTACCTAACTGGGGTCCACCAACCTAACTGTAGCCTATCTACTTTCTAACTGTAGCCTGCTTATCTTTCCCGCTTATCTATCTACCTACCCACCATGGCTAGGAACCCACAACCAACCTGGGGCTGGCTACCAACTTATACCAGCGGGGGCAAAACCTACCTAAATAGGGCCTATCTAGTTACTGGGCCTCTCCCCACCCTCCAACCCTTAAAATACTAGGCCTTTTAAATTTGGTTGTACCGCTCTCCACCCCTGGGTAGTTTGTACAGAGGTGGGAATAGGTAAAGAAATGCTGGAAAATTGAGGATTCTAAGATATTTGTGTATAATTTCTGAGTCCTCATGGCGGTGTGGAACGGATGCAGAAGAAAAGGGAAAAAGAACGACACAAGTGAGAAGAGAACGACTCCTCAGTCAAGACGTCTCCCGGGGAGTTCCTGATTTCAGGGATTATTTTTTTTATTGTAATGTGATGTGACCTGAGCTGGGGGTCTGACTCTATGTGGTCTCTATCTGGTGGCGTTATAGGTTACATGTGTCCCTGATTGTAAGAGTGAGGGAACACCTGACCCTGTGATAGGCGTTAGACTTTTACTTTCTTGCTGGTGTTTATTTTAGAAGGTTGTGAGGTGCGTGACAAAGGGAAACATGGAGGGGGATATTGTATGTGGGTGGAGTGGTATATTGTATGTGGGTGGAGGGGGATATTGTATGTGGGTGGAGGGGAGATTTTATGTGGGGTGAGGGGGATAGTGTATTGGGGTGGAGGGGGATATTGTATGCGGGTGGAGGGGGATATTGTATGCGGGTGGAGGGGGATATTGTATGTGGGGGAGGGGGATATTGTATGTGGGTGGAGGGGATATTGTATGTGGGTGGAGGGGGATATTGTATTTTGGGCGGAGGGATATTGTAAGTGGGGGAGGGGATATTGTATGTGGGCGGAGGGGGATATTGTATGTGGGGGGGGGGGGAATATTGTATGTGGGGGGGTGAGGGGGGGATATTGTATGTGGGTGGAGGGGGATTATGTATGTGGGTGGAGGGGATATTGTATGTGGGTGGAGGGGGATATTGTATGGGGGGAGGGGGGGAGGGGGAGGGGATATTGTATGTGGGTGGAGGGGATATTGTTGTGGGGGTGGAGGGATATTGTATGTGGGGTGGAGGGGGATATTGTATGGGAGGGGAGCGGGTAATTGTATGGGGTGGAGGGGGATATTGTATGCGGGTGGAGGGGGATATTGTATGGGGTGGGGGGGGTTTTTGTATGCGGGTGGAGGGGGATATTGTATGTGGGTGGAGGGGATAATGTAAGGGGGGGGAGGGGGAAAATGTATGGGGAGGGGGGGGGATATTTTTTGTGGGTGGAGGGGATATTGTATGTGGGTGGAGGGGGAATTGTATGTGGGTGGAGGGGATATTGTATGTGGGTGGTAGGGGATATTGTATGTGGGTGGAGGGGAGGATATTGTATGTGGGTGGTGGGGGATATTGTATGTGGGTGGAGGGGGATATTGATGTGGGTGGGGGGAGGGGGGGATATTGTATGTGGGTGGAGGGGAATTATTTGGGGGGATGTGGGTGGAGGGGGATATTGTATGTGGGTGGAGGAGGATAATGTATGTGGGTGGAGGGGGATATTGATGGAGCTACTTAGCCTGTGTCTATGATTGTTAGACTGACCAGATATGTGACTTCTTGCTATTGTACTACACAAATACAGTTCTGTTTTGCACACTGTATTATGTGGTTAACATGGGCGCGTTTGTCTGAGAGGCCGGTAATATTTTCATGTACAGTACGGTGGGCCCCCCAAGATCAATTCCCCTGTGGGCCCCAGACCCCCCAGTCCGACACTGAGTACCAGGATTTACTTTTTCACTACGATAATGGCTACGTTGCAGGGATCCATCAGGGAACCGTGAAAAAAGGGAAATCGATGGATTCTGCAAAGCAGCTATTATCGCAGTGTGAACCCACAGCCAACATCTCTACTATAAATCCTGTGACTTACAGGTGGCATCTTTTCCTATTGCCATGATAACATCTGTGAACAACCGCAATGTTTCTTTTTTAGGCTAGGTCTACACAGAATAGGAAAAAAAAAAATCCGTCAAAAAAACCCAAAAAAATTTAAAAATTGCTTTGAACTTCTTGCCCAAAGCAGCTGGGTTTCTGGTGAGTTTTTTGGGTGGTTGTCAGTTTTTGGTGCCTTTTTTGGCACATTTTTATGACTGTTTTTGGGCAGCTTTTAGTGTATGCAAAATCCATATACCTTGTTAAAAAACACCGGGGATGTTTTACAACAGAACCGCCCAAAAATTCCAAAAAAATTGCAGCCCTTCAAACTTCATAAATTTTCTGCTATTACAAAAAAAAACCCAGCAGAAAAAACGCTGGGGAGACAAAAGACGTTTTTCTTTTTAAAGTCTAAGATTGTTTTCATTTTTTTTTTCAGGGGTTTTTTAGAGAATGAAAAAGGTGACAAAAATTTCGAAAAGCTGAGCTGTGGAACATATAGACTTTCTTTGGCTTTAATGTTTAGCTGTCCTCAGCCCTTTTTAAGAGATAGTAAATTCAGACCCCGGTATAGGAAAACAAATTATTCAGACCCGAACAGAGGGTTTTAATTTTAGGGAAACCATTTACCAAAGTCCCTAGGTGATGTAAGGAGCACCAAGCAGGGGGGTCCTTCGTGGGGGATGGCGCCCCTCTGCTGAAGGCAGTCTCAATGATGGCAGCAGAACCCCTTTTGAGGGATTTTATTTTTTTTATGAAGATGTGACCCTGTTGATGTTAATAATCACTCTAGCCAAATGTCGCTTGACCCAAACCCTTTGGACCTGCGGTCTATCAGACATTTACGGCACAACTTGTGGTTCATGGATAATCCAAAAAATGACCCAAATGGAAATGTCTCTTTAATTAATTTTTTTTTGTCCAGACACATTTTGCGGTTTCATTTTCACACTTATTATCCCCCAGTATATTGCCCTGTAGTGGTTGATATGATCTACAGAGGCTTATTATTACTCCCTACAGAAATCATAGCAGCCCCTACCGAGGTAATATTACTGGTGTAGCAATAGGGGCTGAAATCACTCATCCAGGCCGCTAATGATCTATATAGATGCTGGAGACGAAGATCAAGCTTTGATATCCATATAGGTCATACGGGCCTTGGCAGTTCTTTTCAGCCCCTGTTTTCTGTGATCTGCAGAGTGCTGCCTGTGGGGCCAGCTCACTCACCAGGGGTCCGTCAGGGGGTCGTCCTCAGGATCCGCACTGGCTTCTGCAGGGGCCTGGGAGTGAGAGTCTTGAAGTGCCTGGCGCCGCGGAGACACTGCTCAGGTCAGGAGGCGGAGCCGCACACTCTGGGCAGCACAGGGGAGATGGAAGGCTGCACAGCCCTGCTCAGGACATGCCGGCTGCTGCGAGTGGAGTCCTGATGCAGGATGCGGCCGCTGCTATTACTGAGCAGCACAAGCGGCCCACAAGCATCTGCCCGGTATGGTCTATGCTCAGTCCGGGCCTGGCAGCACAGGTGTTGCTGGGACCTGTGGTCCTCCAAGCAGGATTTCTTGCTTAATTATTTATTCTTATTGCAAAATCATTTATTTTAGTAGTGTACTGCTGTAAGTGTAGAACTATAGCACATTACAAGAATGTCTGCCCCTCACCTCCTGTCTCTTTCCCCCTCCTTGTAGATTGTAAGCCCTCGCGGGTAGGGTCCTCTGTCCCTCTGTCGTGCCAATTGTCATTATCCCTTATCACTGTACTCGTTTGACTTATGTAATGTATGTAACCCCCTCGAATGTACAGCGCCCTGGAATTAATGGCGCTTTAAAATAAATAATAATAATAATAATAATTAAACTAGTTCTGCCTGTCGGAGCTGGAATGCGCCTGACTTTGCCGACCCGCAATCATGCATGCCTCGGATTTTTCAAATGTGACGCGTCCCGCCAGAGAACGCCCACAGCGCATCCACTGCACGCCCCTTTATGTTAGGCGCATTAATAAGTGGAGAAGATTGCGCCTAACAGCGCAATACTGCGTCCGACAGCGGAGCTGGCACTGTGAGGCGCAGTATACGCCTGTTATCAGGCGCAAACTCCAATCATACATGTCGCCCCTTATTTTTACAACACTTTCCTACCAATTCCTACCGCTGTACAAATTACCCATCCATATCGCCCCTTGTATCTTGTACCATATAGTAGATATGAACACCTCTAAATTGGTAGGCCAATCGGTGGACTCCTTTTTATGTAGGTGTACCCCAATTAGGCAGGTAGGTATAAAGGTCACCTATTAAGTAGCTCGGCATATATAGGTCCCCCATTAGGCTGGAATAAAGATCTTTCAGAAGATAGGTAGGTAGGCAGTAATATTTACCATCCATTAAAAAAGATATACAGCCCCTCCATTAGGTAGGTATATAGTCCCACCATCGGTAGGTTTAGAGGCCCCCATTAAGGAGGTAGTTAATAATTTTTCCCCCAATAAGTAGGTAGGTATATAATCCCCCCATTTGTTAGGTGGATAGGTAGGTATATATGCCCTCTGTAAGTAAATAGGTAGGTATATGCCCCTTTTAGGTAGATAAGTAGGTAAACGCCCCCCTGTAGGTAGATAGGTAGGTAAACAGCTCTCTGTAGATAGGTATTTAGATCCCTAGTAGGTAGGTATGTAGGTCCCTTGCTTTTATTTACAGAGGCCCCCTGTAGATAGGTAGGTATATAGGTCCCATGTAGGTTTATAGGTAAGTTTAAGCCCCCTGTAGGTAGATAGGTAGGTATATATACCCCCCTGTAGGTAAATAGGCAGGTATATACCAACCCTGTAAGTAGATAGGTATAAGCAACCCTTTAGGTAGATCCTTAGGTATGTATGCTTCCCGTAGGTGGATTGGAAGGTATGTTCCCCCAAGCTAGGTAGACGTGCATCCCCCCGTAGATGGTAGTTATATACATACCCCCTGTATGTAAATAGGTAGGTATACAGCACCTGTAGATAGGTAGATATACAGCCCCTGTAGATAGGTAACTATACAGCCCCTGTTGACAGGTAGTTATATATGCCCCCTGTAGGTGGATAGGTAGGTATACATGCCCTCTGTAAGTATTTAGGTATATGCCCCCTTTTGGTAGATAGGTAGGTACACGCCCCCCTGTAAGTTGATAGGTAGGTAAACAGCTCTCTCTAGATAGGTAAGTATATTTGTGCCCTGTAGATCGGTAGATATATATGATCCCTGTAGGTAAATAGAAAGGTATCTAGCCCCCATGTAGGTATACAGACCCCAGTAGGTATACAGTCTTCAGGAGGTAGGTAGGTATTTATACCACTTTTAGGTAGGTATATAGCCCACTGTAGATACACAGCCCCCTGTAGGTACATAGGTAGGTATACAGGCCCCAGTAGATACAGGTTTAAAGTCCACTGTAGGTATACAGCCCCCTGTAGATAATAAGTATATATGTCCACTGTAGGTAGATAAGTAGGTATACCGCTCACTGTAGATGGTAGGTATAAATGCCCACTGTACCTAGATAGGTAAGTATACTGCTCCCTGTAGATGGTAGGTATATATGAACCCTGAAGATCGCTAAGTATATATTTCCCATGTAGGTAGGTATATAGCCCCCTGTAGACAGATAAGTAATTATACAGCCCCCTGTAGATGTTAGGTATATATGCACTCTGCAGGTAGATAGGTAGATATACATACTCCTGTAGATGGAAGGTATATACGCCCACTCTATACAGGTAAGTATATATGCCCCCTGTAGGTAGATAGGTAAGTATATAGCCTCCTGTAGTTATCCAGTTCCATATAAGTTTATAGGTAGGTATATAGTGTTCTGTAGGTATAGAACCCCCAGTAGGTAAGTAGGTATATATGCCCCCTTTAGCTATTTAGGTAGTTATATAGCTCCCTGTAGGTATACAACCCGGCAGTAGGTAGATAGAAGCTCTTGTAAGTAGACAGCCCCCTGTAGGTAGGTATAAATGCCTCCTGTAGCAAGGTAGGTAAGTATATAGCCCACTGTAGCTATAAAGCCTCCTCTATGCTGATAGGTAGGTATATATGCCCCCTGTAGATAGATAAGTAGGTATATAGTCCCTATAGATGGTAGGTATATGTGCCCCCTGTAGTAATAAAAAAAAAAAAAATGACACTCACCTCTCACTGTTACCCCGCTGAGCAGCTAGCTCTGGGAACTAGTCTCCGGTGTGAGCTCTGTGACATCATCTCATCGCCTACACCAGAACACTGATCCCAGCAGAAGGCTAGGGCCTAAGTCGTAGGCTTTTAGCCTAAGAAACACAGCAGTGCAGGAGGCAAGATAGCATTGCTGTATCAGGAAGGGGCCTACCTAAGACTTCCAGGCATGGGGAATGACAGTTACTGTATAATACATAGCAGTACAGCCACATACTGCTATGGATTGTACCAGTGATCTAAAGATCACTGAGTAAAGTTCTCTATGGGGACAAGTGTTAAAAGTATGAAAATTTAAAAAAAAAACAGTAAAACAGTATGTTGTTTACCTTGGGTTCAAGTTCGACTTATCGCAGATCGGGTTGACAGATTACTGGGTAGGGCTGGTGAGAATCCAGCTGTCATGATGCATATTGGCACCAATGACAAAGTTAGAGGTAGATGGAGTGTCCTTAAAAACGATTTAAGGGACTTAGGCCAAAAGCTCAAGGCAAGAATCTCCAAGGTAGTATTTTCAGAAATACTACATGTACCACTGAGGCAGCAGGAGATTAGAGACGTGAGTAAGTGGCTCCAAAATTGGTGTAGGAGAGAGGGATTTAGGGTTTTGGAGAACTAGGCTGACTTCTGTCTTGGCTACAGACTCAATGGTAAGGACGGGCTGCGCCTAAATGAGGAGGGTGCAGCTGTGTTGGGGGACAAAATGGCCAGGAAGTTGGAGGAATATTTAAACTAGGGACTGGTGGAGGACAACTACATGTATAGCATGTAAAGATAGAGAGCTGGGAATTAGTAATAAATCAGGGGGTGGGGTGAAGGGAGGGGGTGTAGTAACAGTTAATAAAGAGAGGGTTAAATAAAATTGAAACCAAAAAACCTCCAAATTGCATGCTGACCAATTCCAGGAGTATCACCAACAAAATAAAACTAGAATTCTTTATTGCTGAAGAAAAATATGATATAGTGGGGATAACTAAGACATGGCTGGATAAGACCTATAACTGGGCAGTTAACTTACAGGATTACAGGTTATTTAGAAGAGATTGTAAAAATTGCAAGTGGGGAGGTGTATCTCTTTATATAAAATCAAGTCTGAAGCCAACACTACGGGAATAAATAGATACAGGAAATTAATATGTGGAGTCATTATGGGTAGATATAAATAGGGTAATAATAATAATAACAACACAATTATATTAGGAGTCTGCTATAAGCCCCCAAATATAACAGAAATCATGTAAGATGTACTCCACAGACAAATAGATGACACAGCTAATCATAATGAGGTTTTCATTATGGGTGACTTCAAATACCCAAACATAAATTGGGAAACCTGTGGTTTTTGTAAATAACTAGAGATAGTTACCTTTCCCAACTGGTACAGGAGCCGACTAGAGGAAAGGCCCTTCTGGACTTAATATTGATTAACAGACCTGAAGACTAACAAATGTTCAGGTTGGGGGGGCAATTAGGAAATAGTGACCACAATATAATAAATTTCCAATTATCCTTTAAAAGAGTATTTAGTCATAAAAACATTGAATTTATGGAAGGCCTAAGGAATTTTTTTTTTTTTTTTTATAACTGTATTTTATTAAAGATTTTCACAATTATTTTCATTAAACAAAAGCAAAAGAAACTGGACATACAATGAAAAATTCATAATGGCGAGTATGAAGGCATGGCATTGCATAGCATTCAAGTCAACGACTCTGGTAGCTGTCCTAGAAAACGAGACAGTACCCTAGGAAGGAACTACACCTATGTATGTTCAACAGTGCAATTAATGATAACACAAGCGTACCTAACGCATTTGTTAAGATAACAGTATAGGGAATAATGAGGAAAGATAAAGACGGCCTAAGGAATTTTAATCTGCTTAGAGAGGCCCTAAACAACATTTGACTGGTACAAGGTCTGCAAAAATAAAAGAACAGATAAATGGGGAATCTTTAAAAAACATCTTAGGTACCCATTGGAAGAGGTACATACCTTATGGAAATAAAATGATTTCCTCACAGTGAGGCCTGGTCTAAGAGGAACCCATCTTGTTAAACCGCTGTATAGTCTTGGCCACCGTGCTGCTGCTTAGTTTCGTGGTGTTGGCAATCTTCTTGTAGCCCAAGCCATCTTTATATAGAGCAACTATTCTTTTTTTCAAATCCTCAGACAGTTCCGTGCCATGAGGGGCCATGTTGAACTTCCAGTGACTAGAATGAGAGAGTGTGTGAGCGGAAACACTAAACTTAAACATATTTCACATTAAATATAGTTTTTTCTATTGTTCAAATAGGAGTTTTGTGCTTGCTTTTTTAAATGTTTTTTTGATACTTTTTTTGTACTATTATAGGATCTCTTTTATAATACATACTGTAGCTATACATTCTTGCTACAGTATTGTTATGTATTATGCCTTTTGACATATAGTCTATTAGACCCTGTCTTTTCCATAAATGGCAAGCCCTATGTTAGTTCATAGAACGTCTTTCACATAAAGAAACTGAATCTCTGATCTACACAGGAAAGCATGCTCTGCATTAGCATACATCCCAACATTTAGCAAATGCAAAAATCAACACATCGGGCCAAGCCTATAGCCACACACAATCAAATGACATCATACAAAGCAACACCTTCAACTGCATGTATGTACATCACACCAGGCCACATACCCCTAACCAGGCCCAAGCATACTCAATCATGTACAAGCTTCTCCAGCAGACCAGAGCCGATACAACAAAAGCAGTACTAGGGTGTATGTATGTGTATATATATATATATATATAATAATATATAAAATATATATAGTATATATATATAAAATATATATATCTCAAATATTTGTTATATAGTTGAAACCAGAAGTTTACATACACAATATAAAAAGACACATATGCATGTTTTTTTTTTTACTATCTGACATGAAATCAGAATAAACCTTACCCATTTTAGGTCAATTAGGATTAACAAATTTATTTATATTTGCCAAATGCCAGAATGATGAGAGAGAGGATTTTTTAAGACATTTTTATTACTTTTCTGCAAAGTCAAAAGTTTACATACATTTCATTAGTATTTGGTAGCATTGCCCTTAAACTCTGTGACTTGGGTCAAATGTTTTGGATATCTTTACACAAGCTTCTCACAATAGTTGGTGGGAATTTTGGCCCATTCCTTCTGACAGAACTGGTGTAACTGAGCCATGTTTGCAGGTTGCCTTGCTCGCACCTGCTTTTTCAGCTTTGCTCATAAATTTTCAACAGGATTGAGATCAGGACTTTGTGATGGTCATTCCAAAACATTGACTTGGTTATCCTTAAGCCACTTTGTAACCAGTTTGGCAGTACGCTTCGGGTCATTGTCCATTTCGAAGAAACATTTCCGCCCAAGCTTTATCTTCCTGGCTGATGTCTTGATATGTTCCATCAATATTGCCACATATTCTTTTGTCCTCATGAAGTGCTCCAGTCCCTCCTGCAGCAAAACAACCCCACAACATGATGCTGCCAAGACTGTGTTTCACAGTTGGGATGGTGTTCTCACGCTTTCAAGCTTCTCCCTTTTTCCTCCAAATGTAACAATGGTCATTATGGCCAAACAGTTCAATTTTAGTTTTGTCAGACCACAGGACATGTCTCCAAAAACGTAGGTCTTTGTTCCTGTGTGCATTTTCAAAAGTTAATCCAGCCTTTATATGTTCCTTTTCAAGTAGGGCTTCTTCCTGGCAGAGTGGCCTTTTAGCCCATGTTAATACAGTACTCCATTCACTGTGGATAATGACACAATCTTACCAGCTTCCGCCAGCAACTTCACAAAGTCTTTTGCTTTTATTCCTGGGTTGATATGCACGTCGGACCAATTCACGTTCATCTCTGAGACACATCTCCTTCCTGAGCGAGATGATGGCTGGACATTCCCATCTTGTTTGTACTTGCATATAATTGTTTGTACAGATGAACGAGGCACCTTCAGGTATCTGGAAATTGCACCCAAGGATGATCCAGACTTATACAAGTCCACAATTCTCTTCCTCATATTTCTGATTTCTTTAGACTTTCTCATGATGTTACACACAGAAGCAGGGTGTTTCTGGTGTGTGTTAAAAAAATATATTCACAGGTGTGTTTCTAATTAACTCAGATGTTGCCAATAAACCTATCATAAGCTTCCAAGGACATGACAACATTACATGGTCTGTCCCAAATTGTTTAAAGGCATAGTAATCCTAGTTTATTTAAACTTTTGACTTTGCAGAAAGTAATAAAATGCCTTAAAAATCTCTCTCTCTCATTATTCTGGCATTTTGCAAATATACATAATTGTGGTAATACTAATCTACCTAAAACGGGTAAGGTTTATTCTGATTTCATGTCAGATAGTGAGAAAAACATGCATATGTGTCTTTTTATATAGTTTATGTAAACTTCTGGTTTCAACTATATGCATAAATATATACAAATAGTTTTAAGACATTTTATTATGAATGACACCTCTAAATAATGGTCATACATTTAACACATAAAACCGCTAGACAAGGAGCAAATCTTATTACTGTACTGTTACTGACCAAACCAGCATATCAAGGCCAATATTATCAATATACCACTCACTGTACAGAGACCAAATAATACCAGCATATAGTGATTGAATAATACCGCCATACTATTACATAGTTTGTACAGCCGAATAACGACAGTCAGTCATCCAGTTCAGCCTATTGTCCTATAGTGTTGATCCAGAGGAGAGCACAAAACCCCAAGAGGTAAAGCCAATTGTCTTCATTTTAAGGAATAAAATTCCTTCCTGACTCCAATCTGGCAATCAGAATAAATGATTGGATCAACAACCCTTCTCCAGAATCCTAGTCACTTTAACTTGTTATATTATTACACTCTAGATATACAGCTAGACTCTTTTTTTTATTCTGTTAGTGAAGTCACCATGGACAAGTTCCCCTGTCAGAGAGTTCCACAGTCTCACTGCTCTTACAGTAAAGAGTTCCATTCTACATTTCCTCTTTCCTCTAGACATAGAGGATGCCCAGTTGTTCTAGATACAATTCTTGGTATAAATAGATCTTGGGAGAGATCGCTATATTGACTTTTGATATATTTATACATATGTATTACGTCACCTTGAAGCCATCTTTTCTCTAAACTAAACCCTAATCTTGCTAATCTTTCTGGGTATTGCAGTCCACCCAGTCCTTTTATTATTTTTGTTGCCCTCTGTTCAAGCTCTACAATGTCTTTCCTGTGAACTGGTGCCCAAAACTGTACACAAAATTCCATGTGTGATCTGACCAGTGACCAGAGTAATTGGAGAATGATGTTCTCATCATGTGCGTCTTTGTCCCTTTTAATGTACCCCATGATCCTATTCGCCTTGGCTGCTGCTGCCTAACACTGGCTGCTACAATTAAGTTCACTGTCTACTAGGATTCCCAAGTCCTTTTCCATGTCAGTTTTACCCAGCATTTTTCTGTTACAAGTAATCATGGAATAGAGTTTTCCTTCCTATGTGTATAACCTTGCATTTATCTGTCATAAACCTCATCTAACACTTCTCTGCCCAGACTTATAACTTATCCAGATCCTCTTGTAATAAAACATTGTGCTCTTTTGTGTTGATTATTTTACAAAGCTTAGTATCATCTGCAAAAATTAATATTCTACTGTGCAATCCATGTGTAACATGGTTAATTAATATATTAAAGAGAATAGGGCCCAATACTGAACCCTGTGGCACCCCACTAATAACAGGAATCCCGTCCGAGTATGTACCATTAATCACCACCCTTTGTTTTCTATCACTGAGCCAGTTACTTACCCACTTGCAAAGATTTTTCCCCAGTCCAAGTATTCTCCTACTTACCAACTTTTTATGTGGCACAGTATCAAATGCTTTAGAAAAATCTAGATATATGACATTCAGTCATATATCCTCCTCAAAGAAGCTTATTGCTTTGACAGGACCGATACTTCATAAACCCATGCTGAAATTGAGTTATACATTTATTTTCAGGGAGATGCTCCAGGATAGCATCTCTTAGAAAACCTTCAAAATTTTATCCACAACAGAGGTTAAACTTACCAGCCTATAGTTTCCAGGATCACTTTTTGCCCCCTTTTTGAATATTGGCACCATATTTACTATGCACCAATCCTTTGGGACATACCCAGTTACTATACAGTGCATAAATATTAAGAATAGGGGCCTGTCTATCACATCACTTAATTCCCTTAGGACATGGGGGTGTATACCATGAGGACCTGGTGATTTGTCTAGTTTAATCTTTAATCTGTAGATTGTAAGCCCTCATGGGCAGGGTCCTCTCTCCCTCTGTACCTGTTGTAAATCACTCATCATCATCATTGTACTTGTTTAACATATGTTATGTATGTAAACCCCCCTGGAATGTAATGCACCATGGAATCAATGGCGCTTTAAAGTAAATAATAATAAGGGGGACTGAACTCCACTTATTCTAGAATATCAATAATTACACTAGTACTAATATTTTTACCATACAGTGCCTATATACTGGTAGATAACAGCTGAACAACAGACATGTAAGTGATTACAATGTGCAGCAAACAAAAAATCACCAGCTTCCAAAGCAAGAGAGAAGAGCCCAGCAGGATGATGATCTGTTTAAAATTCCACATTTCTCTATTATAATCTATTAAAAATAGCCCAAAACACTTGATGCACTAGAAGAGTTACATAGGAAAACCTCTGCGGCTTACAAGAACTACTACAGCCAACGCATTTCGGGAGAAACTCCCTTACTTATGATTACAATGTGGTTACATCCAGTGACTCACAGGTGACATTTTCTTTGACTGGAATCATTCATTTTACCCTTACTTCTACATCCGGTCTAGACTGCTGTCAAGATGATTAAATCAGGTGTAGAAATTATCTTTGTTCCACTCCTTATCCAATTAAATGCCTCCTCCGAATTATATTATTATTATTATTATTATTATTGCTGCCGGCAGCCAGAGCTTGAGAAACATGACCAAAATCTTCCGTTTAGGACATGAATCTGCTTTAATCACAGTAAATTACATTCCAATAGAAATTTTTAATCACATGACTATTCTTTCACTACACGATTGGTTAATTGGTGGTTGCTAAGAGACAAGTTATAAATTTGCATGTACGTATGAAGCATTAGCTGATATGACACATTCCCAAACTCTCCTCTATCATCTGGGGGGAGGAGGTAGGCCTTGACTTTCTTGCTTCTAGCAGACACTGCATCTGTCTCACGGAAAGCTGTGTGAGAGATATCTGATACTTCGATAAGGATGTATAGCAGTAAAAGCAGTTTAACAAACTATCTGATGAGCTTAATAAGAATGTAATGATGAAACAGACTTTTGATGTTTTTTCCTTAAATTACCAACTTGACAGTCCCCCCTAAAAACATCAAAATCTGTTCTAACGCTCCCCCCTAGAGCGGGAATGATGATTGATGCTCTTCCCTAAACTGAACAAGAATGATTAGAGGTCACTCTCCTTAGACAGCAGGGTGAACAGGGTGTTGAACCCCCTGAACCACTGTCAGGCTTGCTCCAAGGGGCGTACCCAAGCAACCGCCGGCCTCCTCGCAGAGCCTTTGATGGTAAGAATGACTGTTGACCAACGACCGCCAGGTGCCACCTCAGAGCAGTCCCCAGCAGAAGCATCAATGGATTGTTTACAATCTCATAACCCTCAATGATTCTGGAGAGTCATGATGGAGGTGGCGCTTAACTGTTCAGCTATACCTTGTAAGGCATCTCGAGTGTAATTATCAAACCTCTGTTGATTGCAATAGATATAATTTACCCAGTTCATACTTTTGTTGATTGTTATCTGGGGTGTAAGTGATTCAAACCCTGCTTTCACCTGATCCCTAGCTTTGAATTCATCAGGCACCCCCCTTGGTTGTCCCGCCTGCATTTTTACACACATCCAGACTAGACATGTGAAAGGATAAGGGAAAAGTTCATAATGACTTATTGGTCGCAGTCACTTTCTTGCAGTGTGAAGCATGCACTCAGGGGGTCTCCCTTCAAGTTTCACTGAGGTTGGGGACACCAGGAGTACTTGGTATGGTCAAATCTGGGCTCCAGAGAGTCTCTGACATGTTTCTGCACCCACACAAAGTCACCAGGTTGTAGCTTTGATCAGAGTCTGGATCTGGAATGGAGGAGAACACTATGGCATGGATTAGTTTCAATTCATTACACAGATTTATAACATATCTTACAAGGCTATCATTCCCTGCACTCAACTACTATGTGTGAAACAAGACAAGTTCTACTGATCAGAATTTCTCTCTGCCAAATATCTTGGAATCCTCATTTTTACAGCACCTCCTTTCCTATGCGCCACCTCTGTTCAAACTTCCCATGGGGTGATAGGTGGAGGTAAGAGGATTATGTATTCATAGGTGGGGCTGCATTTTGTGTTGGCACTAGGCCATATGACACAATGGTAGAAGGGAGTGGTGGAAGACAGCCACTATCGGAGGTCTAATCCCGACTGCTCAGCCCCTGGTTGCAGGCTGCACATTGTGCTAATGTCATAACGCCACCTTCGCTGCTGCAGTACTAGGCATAAGGCCATTGGCTTATGGGCTACTAAACACCGGAAGTGGCACTACGGAGCAGACAACGTGATGACCTCATGCCGCCCTTCCCTGACTCAAAAAAGAAGTGTTCGTCAGAGGGACGGGAGAGGTGAATACTATTTTTTTTATTTTTAATTAGGGGCACTGTATACATAGCTACCTACTGGGAGACCTTATATACCTATCTCCTGGGAGGCCCTGTATGCATAACTACTTACTGTGAGACACTATATACCTGTCTACTGGGGGTTATGTATACCTATCTACCTACTGTTAGACCCTACAGTATATACCTATTTACTGGGGGCCCTTAATATCCACCTACTGTGAGACCTTATATACCTATTTACGGGGGTCCATGTATATCCACCTACTGGGAGACATGATTAATTTATGTAAGTATATAATTGGCCCCAACAAAAAGTATAGTGAAAAGTTATTTCATGTAAAACCCCTACTAAAAGACAAGAGGGCACTCCCTTCATCTGGAGAAAAAAGGATTCAGTCTCCAGAAGAGAAAAGCTTTCTTTACCATGAGAACTGTAAATCTGTGGAATAGCCTGTCTGAGCAGCTGGTCCAAGCAGGAACAGTTGAGGGTTTCAAGAAAGGCTTGGATAACTACTTACTACTAAATAATATTAACCCTTTAAGCCAAACGCCTGAAAAGTAGTTCATGACCAGCACTTTTTTTTTAGTTTTTGCCTCCTTGCGTTTCAACAATCATAACTTTTTTATTTTTTCAATAACGCAGTTGTATGAGGACTTGTTTTATTCAAGACAAGTTGTACTTTTTGGGGGAATATTTCATATTCTTTTCATAATACTTAAGACATATTAGGATATATAATATGTCTTTTCTCAACCCTTCTTATAACTAAGATGCTCCATTCCCCTTATTAGTTTGGTTGCTCATCTTTGCACTCTCAAGCTCCATTACATCCTTTTTATAAGCTGCAGCCAAGAACTAAACAGCATATTCCAAATGAGGCCAAATCAATGCCTTATATAGCAGAAATATTACATACCTGTTCTGTACTAAGACAGGATCCTCTGGATCAGTGGGTATTAAAGGGGTTGTCTCACTACAAGGATTGATTTTATGTTAAAGATCTTGCTAAAACAAGTCACTTTGTAATATATATCAATTAACGGTGTCCTACCTATTCCTAGATATCCCTCCTCTTATGAGCTGTATCAGCTCCTCAGGTTGCTATAGCTACAGACCTGTTCAATCTCTCATATAGGCTGTCAGTGCTGGTTGCTATAGCTACAGACCTGGCTTCTACTGTAGTCTAATAAAAGCCAGTAAAGACGCACCTGAATTCAAAATGAAACCAAGAAAACAGGACTGAGGTAAGATGAATCAATGTAGTGAGACAACCCTTTTAAGGTCAAAGGTCTAGTGTTGATGATAGCTGTAACTTCAGCAATAAAGGTTGTGAGTGTCTCATGGGTGTGCTTTAATGTTCCCAGTTGTAGGAATATTGCGTTAAGGATTCTGCGGGCCATACCAATCATACGCTCCCAGGAACCTCCCATATAAGAAGAATGTAGAGCACAGGTGTTAAACTGCGGCCCTCCAGCTGTTGGGAAACTTCCATCATGCCCACTGTTATAGATTATACAAATGCATGATGGGAGTTGTAGTTTCCCAACAGCTGGAGAGCTGCAGTCTGACAACCCTGATGTAGAGGATTAAACATAAATGTACAGCCTTGATCAGCAAGATGTTTTTTCTACTTGGTCACTATCAATGTTTGAATAGATTCCCAACTCTTTGCAGGCTCCCACAAAATTAGTACCTCTATCAGAGCGGATGTATTTGACAGCCTTTAATAGAGATAAAACATCTGAGAGCATTTATAAAGCTAGATGTGTCCAGATACTCAATAACTTCTCTATGTACAGCCCTAACACTCATACATCAATATTGAGTCGGTTGCTAAGTCCAAATCTTTCAAATCCACGCATGATCTTGAGTGAGGAAGGCTTCGATGACAACTTTGCTGTTTGATGCTATCTTATGCAGTCTGAGATTTGAACAAGTGAACATACTTTGGGTTCTTTTCAGCAGACTGATTGCACACTCTGGTGAAAGAAGTGACTTTAGACCATCAACCACATAATGTCTCTCTCAACAAACTGTCTTGCATCCTGCCCATATTTTTTCTCACCTTCTTGAGCAGATAGTCTGAGTCCATAAATAGCAACTGCAGGAGATGGGCTGTTGCCAAAAACATGCACCTTCATGCGGTATTCTGTGATATCTTTGGCAGGGTCATTTGCTTCAAACCATTATAATCTCAAGAAGTTCCTGTGTTCTTCTTTAACTAAGAAACAATGGAACATTTGTTGTATATCAGCAACAATAGCAATAGGGTCTTTGTGGAATCTGATGAGGATACCAAGGAGTGTTTTGTTGAGGTCTGATCCTGTCAGAAGAACATCATTAATGTACACACTTTTATGCTGTGAGCTAGATTCAAATACTACTCGGATTTGCCCTGGTTTATTAGGATGATAGACACCAAAGATTGGTAGGTATCAGTGTTCTTCATCTTCTTTTAGAGGTGGGGCTACTTCTGCATGACCATTTGCAAGTATTTTGTCATAAATGAGAAGATGTGTTCTTTCATATCTGGTCTTCTTTGGAAGTTGCGCTTAAGTGAAGAAAAGCATTACAGTGCTTGGTCCCTGTTGTTGGGTAGACGATATCTCTGTGTTTTGAAGGGAAGCGGTGCTACCCAGTTGTTTGTTAGATCCTTGAAAAATCCTTTTTCAATTATCTTCAGGAAAGCTTCATCTTCAATTGAGGGGGCTATCTTATGATCTTCCTTTGAATTCTGAAAGACTGTGCACCCTAAATGATCTCTGTCTTCATGGTAGGAAGGCTTCTCTTTGATGAAGAATTTGTTAGGACAGGGTTGGAAAAGCGATGGACACCCATTCTCCAATAAGTTGGTGAAAAGCGAGTTCACAGTGGTTGGTTTGTGAACGATTCCTAGGCAGACATTGCCTATGATGACTTACCCTAGGTCCAGCTTCTGAGCATATGGGGAATTGTGAGGGCAATTTAACTGCTTTCTCACCTTGTGGACTTTTATGATGTCTCTTCCAAGTAGACATATTTTCTGAGCTTCTGGGTCTAGGAGAATTGCAATCTGCTATGGTTTTCAGATGACCATGATGCAATGCTGCTTCAGGTGTAGGAATCTCATCTCTACTATTGGGGATTTGATTGCACTCAATCATGATAGGCAGAAGTAAGGAGATTTCTCCATTTATGGATTCTACTTGATAGCCAGCAGTTCCCTGTCTCTTCACTGACACCTGAGCAAGCCTTGAGAGAATATGAGGATATGTGTTCTTCAATATTGAAGAAATCAAAGAAAGCTCAGTTAACGAAGGATCTGTTTCTTTGATCATCAAGAATGGCATACAGCTTCACTGCTTTCTCTCTGTGACCTCTTGGGTAAATTGTAACAAGAAAAATTTTGGAACAGGATTTACCACTAACTTGGGTGCACTGGAGTGTTGCTTCAGGAGATAATGTTTCTTTCTCCTCCTCGCCGTGCTCTGTGGTATGGTCCAATGGGGTAAGAATTCATGGTGCTATTTCTGGATGTAAAGCTGTATTATGTTCATTGCTGTCACATTCTGAACACTTGATATTTGCTGTACAGTCTTTTGCAAGATGAGAAGTTGATGCACAACACCTGTAGCAGATATGGTTTTCCTTGAGAAAGGTTTTGCGGTCCTTGAGTGATTTTTCTCTAAGCTACATTTCAGCAGTGAATGTCGTTTCTTGTGAAGAGGACATTCTCTGAATAGGTCTCTTGCTGAAGCCTTCTGAGTCTCTGCTGTACTGTTAACTGTACGTGAATAGTCATTAGAGGATACACTGGTTTTGTGTACTGCAACAGGTGTACCTCTCAAGTTACGGTGTAAGGCAGGTTTACTTGACTTTGTATATTGTAAGTAGAGTCAGATGTTGAGAAGTCAAAATTAGGATAATTTATTCTCTTAGCTTGATCATGTATAAAGTCTACAAAGAAAGAGAATGGAGGAAATGGAATGTTATACCTTTCTTTGAACCAGGAGCCTTCATTCATCCACTTCTCTTGCAAACTGTAAAGTAGTTTCTGTACTATGGGTTTGACGCCTCAAGCTGTGTCCAGAAATGAAAGTCCTTGACGACTTGAAGTTCCACCAGCACGTCACTTAATTCTCTAAGCTTTGGAAACTCTTTGTTGGAGATCTTAGGTCTTCAATTCTTTTAAAGAGTGCACTTTCTATCACTTCTGTTGAGCCATAACACTTCTCAAGTCTTTCCCATATCTTATTTAAGCCTCTGCTTGAGATATTAATGTTTATGTCTCTAATTCGCTTTGCATGTTCTACTGACTCATTCCCTAGCCACTTGACCAGAAGATCAACTTCTTCACTTGCAGACAGAGCTGGATCTTTGATAGTATTCTTGAATGAAGATTGCCATGCTCTGTAGCTTTCAGGTCAGTTGTCAAACTTTGTGACCCCTTTTGCTACTAGCTCATGTCTTGCAAAGAATTTGAGGAAATCAGGCATCCCTTGATTACTATTAGATGTATCTGGAGGGAGGTTAGAGTGGAAGATCTGGTGGGTTAGAGCGATTTCTGAACATGTTATTGCTGTAATAGTCACCATCCACTTGTTCCTTCTTAAGGGGCATGATGGTATTGTAGGCGTTCATTGTTTAGGGTGCTGGTCATGCTGAAAGTTGACAGTCTTCAAAATTGCTCTTTTTTCATGTAGGATACTTGGTTACCTGAGGTTACTTACCGTATGACTTGATTTTTCTGGAACTCATAAGCAGGAGTTGACTCTGCACCTGGACCTGAATGTAGGCTGGCATCTGACTTAGCATGTTGCAGTACATAGTCTGAAGTATGCTGCGAGTTGTCAGAA
Source organism: Phyllomedusa bahiana (assembly GCA_025379985.1). Classification (NCBI taxonomy): domain Eukaryota; kingdom Metazoa; phylum Chordata; class Amphibia; order Anura; family Hylidae; genus Phyllomedusa; species Phyllomedusa bahiana. The sequence continues at coordinate 46,781 of JAODAL010019938.1, read as the reverse complement.
TCTCTGTGTAGAGGTTCAAGATTGTTGCGGAGTCTTTCACTCTAGAGATTGATTACTTCCTCTAAAGCCTCTGCTTTAGCAATAGCAGCTGCAGCTTTTTTTTTTTCTATTGATATTTTCTCCATTGCTGCTTCCAGCTCTATCTTTGTAGACTCTACTTCCAACTGTTCCTTTATAGACTCTGCTTTCAATTTCGCCCGTACCTTGTCCGCCTCTGCTTCAGCTCGGGCGATGGCGACAGTAGCGCTGCTCACTGACCTCTTTGAGCTTTTAGCGCTTACTGAGACCATGTCACATATTGTGTGCTGTCTATTGCTGACATGGTGACACTGTGAAAGGCTTTGCGATTCTTAGTTCACATGTTTTGATCAAAACAAGCTTCAGCCACCCCCGGCTACCAACGGAAACTCAAGGCGGGCGGTCCTACTCTATCTTTACCTCTCACTAGAGTCAAATTCATACTTCTCATTGGGTCAACAGACCTCCATAATCCAGAGAGAAAAATTAAAAAACACCAACCTTGCAAGCATACTGCACTTATATAACAACCTGTGGAAGTGGGCGGGGTGCAAGAGACCAAAATGGAGGCATACATTCCTCCCTGTATAAATTAAAAGCAATATATGCCAAATACAACGTATAGTTCTGCACAAAAAACATTTCTGAATAACACAATGTGAGCCTGGGGGCCACTCTATCTTTACCTCTCACTAGAGTCAAATTCAGACTTCTCATTGGGTCAACATACCTCCATATCCAAAAATAAAAAAAGCATACTGCACTGATATAACAACCTGTGGAAGTGGGCAGGGTGCAAGAGACCAAAATGGAGGCATCCATTTCTCTCTGTATAAATTAAAAGCAATATATGCCAAATACAATGTATAGTTCTGCACGAAAAAACATTTCTGAAAAACACAATGTGAACCCAGGTGCCACTGGCACTAGAGTCAAATTCAGACTTTTTCTCTCTGGATTATGGAGGTCTGTTGACCCAATGAGAAGTCTGAATTTGACTCTAGTGAGAGGTAAAGATAGAGTAGGACCACCTGCCTTGAGATCCTGTTGGTAGCCGGGGGTGGCTTAAGCATTTTTTGATCAAAACATGTGAACTAAGAATCTCAAAGTTTTTTCATATATTGTAGATAGCATAAATGCTTCCTTAGAGGTTCCATGTACTGTGACAGGCTGACTCACTTGTGTCTGCCACATGTGTCTTGTTGGTGCCCTGCTGCACTGTGATGCTGTTCACATTTAGGCTATCTTCACACGGCTTAATGTGAGACATATCTCGCCCCGTATTTCATGGCGTACTGCGCTGAATACGGGGCGAGATACGTCCCAGACATTACGGTAATGCACAGTTCTCATAGAGAACTATGGATTACATCTCCTCTCCACGCTCGCACAATACGCAGAGCCGGGAGAGCAGTGACATGTCAATTATTCACGGCGTATACACGCTGTGAATAATGAATGTCAATGGGGCCGGCGAGCTGCTGGCCCCGCCGCCCCCGCTCCAGAGCACACGGCGTAATTGTGGGCGAAATACGTCCCCGCAATTACACCGTGTGAACATAGCGTTAGGACATAGTTACCAAGTTTTGAAAGTGGAAAAGCAGGAGTTTGAAGAGGGCGGCAAAAAATTTGCATGGACACGCCCATCTTGTTGGTGTGTCACGCCCCTTTGAAAAAGCCACACCCACTCCACCTAACTGCATATCGGCTTTGGAAGAAAGCCAGGTAGATGCCCCCTCTAGCCAGTTAGTGCCCTTATAGCCAGGTAGTGCCCCTTACAGGCAGGTAGATGCCCCCTTGTAGCCAAGTAGATGCCCCCTTGCAGCCAAGTAGATGCCCCCTTGCAGCCAGGTAGAGCCCCCTCTGTAGCCAGGTAGAGCCCAATTTGTAGCCAGGTAGAGCCCTATTATAGCCAGGTAGAGCCCCCATTGTAGCCAGATAGAGCCCCCATTGTAGCCAGGTAGAGCACCCTTTGTAGCCAGGTAGAGCCCCCATTGTAGCCAGGTAGAGCCGCCATTGTAGCCAGCTAGAGCCGCCATTGTAGCCAGGTAGATGCCCCCTTTGTAGTCAGGTAGATGCCCCCTTTGTAGTCAGGTAGTTGCCCCCTTTGTTGTCAGTAGTGCCCCTTTGTTGTCAGGTAGATGCCCCCTTTGTTGTCAGGTAGATGCCCCCCTTTATTGTCAGGTAGTTGCCCCCTTTATTGTCAGGTAGTTGCGCCCTTTGTTGTCAGGTAGATGCCCCCTTTGTTGTCAGGTAGATGCCCCCATTGTAGCCAGGTAGTGCCAACTCATTGTAGCCATGGTTAGAAGCCTCCCATTGTATGCCGGTAGAGCCACCATTGGTAACCAGGTAGTGCCACCATTGTAGCCCTGAGTATAGGATGTGCCCCCATTGTAGCCATGGTAGTTGCCCCATTGTAGACAGGTAGATGCCCCATTGTAGCTCAGGTAGATGCCCCTTTGTTGTCAGTAGAGGCACCCCTTGTAAGCTTCAGGTAGTTGCCCCAATTTGTAGAGTCTGGAATATGCCCCACCTTTGTAGTCAGGAGTTGCCCCTCTTTATTGTCACGGTCAGTCGCCCCCTTTGTTGTCAGGTAGTGCTCCCCTTTGTTATCCAGGTACGTAGATGCCGCCCTTTGTTGTCAGGTAGTTCGCTCCTTTATTGTCAGGTAGTTTCCCCCTTTGTTGTCAGGTTAGATGCCCCCTTTGTTGTCAGGTAGATTGCCGCTCCATCTGTTGACAGGTAGTTGCCACCATTTGGCTAGATGTCAGGTAGTTGCCCACCCCCCCCCCCTTTGTTGTCAGTTAGTTGACCCCTCTTTTATTGTCAGTACTAGGTTGCCCGCTTTGTTGTCAGGTGTTGCCCCTTTTATTGTTCAGTGTAGATTTGCCTCGTATTGTTGTCGGGTCAGTTGCCCCTTTTGAAATGGGTAGATGCCCCTTTGTTGTCTGGTTAGTTTCCCCTTTATTGTCAGGTAGTTGCCCCTTTGTTGTCTCAGGTTCGGGCCCCCACTTGTGTCAGGTAGATGCCACCCTTTGTTGTAGGTAGTTGCCCCCTTTGTTTGTCAGGTAGATGCCCCTTTGTTGTTAGGTAGATTCCCCCTCTGTAGCCAGGTAGTGCTGCCCCCTTTGACAGCAAGGTAGAGGCCCCCCCTATAGCTAATAAATATAAAATAAATAATAACAAGTCCTCTCACTCTCACCAGGACTACCCCCTTTCAGCGCCGGCAAGCGTTCCGGTCATCTCGCTGGTCCGAGAACACCAATCATCGTTCTGCAGGGGGCAGCCTGGGGGGGGGAAAGTGTCTGCCGTCTTAGACTGCCGCATTCACACACCACCTGCGATGCTGATCTGTATGTTACAGCTTGATCCTACTTTGGATGCCGCTAACCATCATCTTCCCACAAACACATGTCTAAAATTACTGGGGGTTGATACTCCTCCCCTGACCATAAAACCTCCCTTCTGAAATTATCAATGTAATCCGCGTCAGTTGTGCACTACAGGCTACGTAGAAAACCTATCTGTACTATATGGGTGTAACATGACGGGGGAACACAATACCTTACCAAATATCAAGGACCACACGTTTAAGCTTCTTGAACTGGGAGTAACGTACCCAGGGAGGATTACTCCACTTCATCCATATATCAAATTTTATGTAAATGGTCACAATAAGGGTTCTGCACATTCTGTTCGCGCCGCGACTAGGACTATGATAAAGTTTCCCGTAGTGAAATCTGATACCTAGCAGCGAGATTCGTCAATTCGCTTGTAGATTGGCCCTACTATGAGATGATTTTCAGGTGGCGGTTACAACATGTATACACATTTCTTCTTATAAGTATATCTCTCTATCAGCGTGTCCAAAATGATCTCCTAAATTATGACTCGGAATATAATTCGTCATTGATACTCTTCTATTCGCATCGGGCACATTTTCATGAAGATTATACGTCATTTATGTACTTGAACATATAAGAGATGGGGCCATATTGTCCTACCCATATTTACTACGTACGGGGGACGCATTCTATAGATTTGTTTGATCATGTGCTAGTTGTGAAGAAACATGGTTCGTGGACAACCTCACTTCCAATGTTTCAAACGATGACAAATTAGAATTAGTGACTCATAAACCTCACAATCTAGCCTACATGAGGGGTTACCATGGGAAACTTTTTATGGGCCAAAAAGTGTTAAAATTTTAAACTAATAGTGTTTTAATGGTCATATAGCCGGGTGTTCCAATATAGAGGGATCCTTCACTCTATTACTCAAATAGGTTGAGGTCTCACTCATTCTGTACTATTATGCATAATATTAAATAATAACCATCACTATGTTCACTAGCAATAATCGCAAATTGTTAATAAATAAATTTTTATCTGATAATGTCCATGGAAAGTTTTTACTTAGAGATTTTTATTTGGGAAAGCATATGTTATTTTATTTAATATATATAATAAACGGAATGCTAGTGTAATATTATGGTCCTTAATCCTAACTTTAATTTCTCTGAGGGTCATTCCACGTACACCTTTTATAAAACTTACCTTTTTTCAATTTACGAGCGTCGAGACTTTTTACATACGACTAGAACGATCTTATGGAACACTAAAACCCGTGGTTATACACATCTTTATTTTCGTGTAATTGTCCCACTAAACTACTATAATAAATTTATGGATCTAGAGCGTCAAAGGAAATCGGGTTGCGGTGGAACAATAAAATTGGTTTACATTTCTGGTCAATCGGTTATCTGTCCATAAATTTAATACCCTTCTCTAACGCACCCCCTTAAACAATAATTATTACTAGAAGAAATTCACTAAGTCCATAAGATGAAAGTTATCATGGCCTACATACTTTGTACAGAGACACTGCAAAATAACCATCGCAAATTGTGTTGATCTTATGCCATGTCATAGTGTCTATAAACATTTATTTTGTAATTATAATAACATGATGTCCGATCTCAAGATCATACTTAAACATCCATCTAGTGAATTAGTTTAATATCCAACAACAATACGCTACATTCCACTGGCGGTCACTGTTATATAAGTGATATCCAGGGATAAAGTAATCAATACAAATCACAATTTGAAGTCATTTTTGATCGTCTATACACATCTGCAGACTTGTATAGAATATCATGTAAAGATTATTACCCTACTCTGCAAGTTAACTCTCAAACTAATAATATGCCCTCCCCCTATTGGTCCTATTCACAAGTACATTATCGAATAAATTAGATCTCGAACTCCAATAATATCACGTATTTGTCGGATAAAAAGCGTACAAGATTTGGTGCGATTAAGCTCTTTTATTTGGAGACGTCTAATGTCTTTGGCTCTCTACATAAACGTATCAGTTAGGTTTTGTCACATCGCACTAAGATAACAATTTCTGGTGATATGAAGCTTATGTAATATAATTGCACATTACGAATTAATCTCCACTGCGCTATGCATCTGACGCGATTCGAGACTGTGTACAGAGAGTACTCCATGATGTTTTAGGTTTTGGATGATATCTGTGTTTTAGGATCTTAGTTAGAGCTCCATTACTGAAATTGATCGTAAGGCAGAGTTCAATCAACCACCATATCTTCACTTAGTTTCATTTGAAAAATTGTAATATAATTGGGTGAAGAGATAAGTTGCATTCTCATTGTAGTATCTGAGGGAATTAATAAATTGTGATGTATTACAAATTTTTCATGCGCTCTATGGCTTTTGTTTTTACCAAATGTTTGTCTAAAATTGTGGAATCACTGTAACAGGTACGATCGTGTAATGGTCAAAGACATGTTATCTCGACTTTATTGGTTTCAAAAACAATGGTGTTGGAACGTAAAGTAAAGTCTTAATCGTCTTCACCCCTCTTTTCTAATATATTAAGTAGTCTTTTTTAACACGAACATTCTTTTTCAAGAAGAAGTTGTTTTATGTTCTTCAAAATTAACACTTATTATTAGAGCTTACTCCCATGTTATTTGATCTAAACCTGTAATTGATGTTTTGAATTTATTTGATACGAATGGTAATCTTTAAATTCCATCTACCGTAGTTTTTTCGGCTAATTTTTTAGGTGAGCTTTTATTTAATTATTCTCTTGTAAGTTTTTTCAGATTTTTATCTAACTTTGAGTTACATATCATTGACTATAGAATTCACAATTCACCTCGTATATGGATAATTAGTTGTCCATAGAGACTCACTCTCCGGGGTAAATTTGCGCATATCATCTAACAAAACCCACCATGTATATCACTTTGATTTCACCCAGTTATCTTGCCCCTCAATTTTATTTACTATCAGTGATAATCCTCCACACAGTCTGGGACACGTTATCACATAGTTGACAGTTATTTTACTGGCTCTCCCTCATATACACATCCACTAAAGCCTCCTGGAAGATATAGATAACGAAAGACCTATACTTCACTTGCCCAGGAATACTAATAGGTATCCACATAAATCACAGTTTCTAACTTTCGTTTTGTCCGAATACCTGAGTTTTGATATAATTGATTCTTATCATAGCAGGTTTGTCGATTTCTTCAGATGGCCATTTTCTACATTAGTCCCATTTTTGATACTGAAACCCGCAGTTTTAAAACCTATACCACCACTGCGACTCTCTTTTACCTTTTGTGTTTCCATATAATCTACCATTACCTAAAATATCCCAACTAATCTTTATAAAAATATAGTATCACCTAATTATTGGAAACTAACTCCCAAACTATAAAGGATTAATTTTATCCTCAGATAGTCGTGACTTACCGTGAGATTATAGATCGATTCCTCCCCAGCAAGCGCCGCAGTTTCACCCACATACTTTATTTCTATTTGACCTTACCGCTTCATCGGCTCAATAACACTACTCTAGTCCAACCTGAAAAATAATTAAAATTATATCTAACATTATGCTTTACTCTCATTGTATCTTTCTGCAAAAATTTTAGCTGCAATATACTTTTTTTTTATATTTTTTTTAGACAAGGTATTCTAGTGGAATAAAACCATTAGTACCATATACTTTTCTTGGGGCAGATCCCCTTAAACGATATACTTGGTTGCGTCACCATGCTCTCAGGCATCAAATTATCACACTTTTCTATTGTGGTGTTAACCTAATAGTTGGCGGCGGGGCCCATTAATTGTCGTCTCAAATTTCTTGCACTCTATACAATAAGCCACCCTAATTCCCATGTAAGTTTCTATTGACAACACATAGAATTAACACGTTTTCTGCTTTACATATCCTTAAGCATTGTCTTTATAGATTTGCTTGCTAACTAAAACAAACAAAGCATTGTTGGTTAAGATGTGGACTAATAATTACCCATCGCACACGCTGGGTATGAGATGTCTCTGAGGTTTTGTGGCGATACGCAATTCATATATATGATTCAAAATTACCATAACACGGATCACAATACAGGACATTGTAAGTTTGGTGGAACCATTCGCTTGTCTCTTCATAATATCATAAATGCGTCATTAGCACCAGGTGGTGTGTTTTTGGCGGAAGGGTGGTGGGGGGACGTTTCGTGTATTTCATTGGTACAAGTGTTGTGGTTGTTGAGTGTACGTATTTTGATGGACATTTAAGGGTGTAATTTGGCGAGTGGCGTGACTTTAGTTGTAGTTAGTATGGCTGGGTCATCATGCCTCCCGTCGCACCGTTTTTTTATCTCTACTGACAGTACCAAGATCAACTTTGTTTATATTTTTTTTAATGCTTTCTTACTGCCTTTTACTACTATAATTCTAAGAAAGTATAAACAACACTAACTATCTTATACATTGAACAAGGGCGTGTTGGGGAATTATTTGACTTGGAAGTCACTTATGATTGAAACTTAGTCGTTAGTTTCGGGCCATGTGTGTGGAGTCACATGGGGCGTGCGACGGATAGCGTGTAACGACCTCAACCACCCCATCTAAACACGAGGGTTTCATATTTTAATGAATGTTGATTGGTATAAGTATATTTCCTTTACCGGGTACACTCCATTTAATTTGGCAACTAAATAAACACCTACTGATTGGTGACAAGGATACTTTACAATCTTTAGATCAGAGCCTTTAGCTTAATAATGACCCGTATTTCTATAATAAGACTGTCATTGGGCGGTGAGGGTGGTATCCACGCTTGACATACAGTTCAAGCTTCTTAATTTAACGCTCGTTGACGGTTGTGCAGCATATTACCCTACATATTTTTGTAGTTTTTTTTTTATATTATCAGGCCTTAAGCACAAACTCTTTCTTTGAAAATAACTAAATACTTATTGTTCTATTGTTCTTTTTATTCTGTTCGTTCGTTCACTATCCCAACTAAATTATTTCTTTCAAAACAATCTACAAACATATTTTTTGCATTCAAGACTACATCCTTCTATCAAATTCGCCTACATTGTTTATCTGTAAAGTTATATTGTTTAAATACACGCCACAATTAATTAAATGATTGACACTGACTGTCAAAAAGCGTTATCACCTTTTTCTTTTTGCCCATTACAAATAAACAACATAACACGGTTGACACACAACTCTTGTAAGATGAATATTTTATGTCAAACGGCAAATCCGCATAATTACCTCTTATGACTAAAGCTTGTAATACCATGTACAGTGAAACTTTTGTCTTGATCTGTTATTACTTCCTATTTTTACTAGTTCCCAGTGTAACCATGCAAGGTGAAACCAGTAATATCTCTTCGTACGCTATGGGCTGCTGACAGTCTTTCTCCTAACTATGGGCGTCTCAACAATGTTTTTTTAGGAAGGGTACAATTAACGATTTGTTACAAAGGAATAAGATTGAAAGAATATTTTTGAGTTTCATTTTTTTAGAGGTAGTGGGGTGTACAATGATATTTAAATTGGGTAGGTAGCATGTAAGTGTGTCTGGTCGTGTTTGAGGGGGGGGTGGGACAGCCGGAGGGATGCTGGGTGGTGGGTGGGAGTGGAGGGAAGGGGGAAGGGTAGTGGTGGGTTAGATTAAAAGGCGGGAGTTTGTCTAAACGCGATTGGGAATAAATACGGGCCGATACTCATGGTTGTATATCGTTTTTTATCCCAAAAAAAATATATGTATGGGCAATATACCTTTAAGGGGATACATAATGCATACAGTTCTTTACCTTTGTAATTATATGCAGGACAGCATCCTCACACAATGGTCATTGTATCCAGACTACACACAATTATTGTGTATTCCTCGCACATATATACAAACCTTTTAATCACTCATTAATTACTTCCTCTTTCCAACCAGCCATCCTCTACAACACCTTCCAAATCCGCATTACTGGTCTATAAACATGTGCTGTATTTGTCGAAAGGTGAACTGTATATTTTAATGTCATAGTTGGCAATGTGGCACCAATACAGGATCATAAGTCCCTCATTAGTCTGGTTCTAAGGTGTTCGGCATGTTAATGCACCTCATAAGTCTCTGCAAACATACTCTTCACTGTTTCAGCATTTTTGTATAAAGGGTGTATCACAATATACTTGCTTTACCACTTCTTCTTAATTAACCTTATGCTATGCTTGGCCCTTATTTATGACAAGGATTTTTTATGCTGCTGGCTGCTCCTATTTATCTTTGACGTTATATTTTGACATTCGTTATGAGACTAATAAAAATTACTAATAGTCACAGATTAGGTTCACATGCTAGTGACCTATCAGCTACATTACTTCTTGATTGTGGGGGGTGATGATCACGATGAAGTGTTCACTTGGCCAATGTTGATTTTACGCTCAAGCCTTGACCTTAATGATCCACTCTATTTGTTTGTTCTCAGCAAGTCCCGACACATCATACTTTTGTCTTTGCCATTGGCTGAAAATGTAGGCTGCTTAATAATGTGGGACAGCCTTATAAGTGAGCTCTTGCCTCTTTAATTGAACCACACCTGCCAAACTAATTAGCACAGGTGTCTGCAAATGCTTTTCAGTGATATAAAGAGCCTCTGACGCCACATCACCATCAATGTGTTTAACTGAACAATCAAAATAATAGTCTTACCTTCGTCTCTTCTCTAAACTATCTTTTTGCATAATAATTTGGAACACAGTGTACTACGTGAAGGTTACAGGGTACATGTGCTCAGCCTTCCCAACTGTCCCTATTGTTGGAGGGCACACAGTCCCTATTATTGACTCCAACTGTCCCTCAACTGTCTCACCTTTAGCTGTATAAATGTCACTCTTTTTCTTTTAGAAAAACAGATTTGCAATCAATAACTAAGTATCTTGCTTGTCAAAATTATCTGCGTTGCTTCTCGTTGTTGTTATATAGCTTAATCCTCTTTATTTATAATTATCTTCGGATACAATGCATCCTGAAAATGTCTCTCTTTTTGTCCCGTACTAGAAAGTTGGCATGTGGGGGGGGCATGATTCGAGTCATGTTGGGGCGTGATTAAAGGTAGTGTTTGGTGTGATGTCATGTTCTGGGTGTGGTTACGTGGCGTGATGATGTTGTCCTCTTGTCTCTCTAAAAGTTGGGAGAGGTATCAGTGCATATCCTCGTCCGCAACCCAAACAATCAGTCTTAACTATTAAACAGATTATTGGCATACAATACATCTCTATAAAAGTGTAGCCTGAATGCAGTTGTAATCTTACCAGGCTATGCTAGCTTTAGGTCTGGGATTGAGAGAGGATGGTAAAAACTGTCTTCCATTACATGGGAGTCTTTAGGAAAATGGCTGGTGATGAAGAAGAATATGATTGTCAGCTAGGTGGTTACTATATGGTTGTAGGATCTATGGATGTCTATGCATATTGTACAATGTTACATAAATATGTGCCTAAACTTGAAGTGTAAGCTAAGCAGCACCAACACAATATACAGGATGTTGTGACTAATTCCTCAGCAAATACACGTAGACGGAATACAAAGAACATCTAGAAATATTGCCTGGCTATAGATGAAGTCAGAAGAACAATCCTGTCCCACGAGTCCCATGCCTCTTAATACATATACTTATTTTTGCTAGGCCTTAGAGGCAGCTGTTCTGGACATTTCATGCCTGTTTCTGTGTAATGATCTATCGAAATACAACCCAGTATTCTTCTTAATAAGCTATTCTCCCAGTTTTTACCCCACAGGCAGGGCCGTATTTCCCACTAGGCACTTGTGGGTGTCCTCGGGCGGCGCCTGTTAGGGGGCGGCACTGCAACAGGGTTTTTTTTTTTAACTTTTTTTTGTCGCTATTACTTTACCAGGCGCCCCCTCCTCACCCGCAGTGGTTCCGGCAGCAGGGCGGGTGGGTGGGACAGGGAGGTGTTGGAGGTTGCCGACCGCTAGTGACTTTTTTTCATTGGGTAGGCATGCCGGCGGATTTTTTTTTGTTGTTTTTTTGCGCTTAGTTTTGCAGAGGCGGCGAGCAGAGGACACACGGTGGCGCGTGTAGGGGGGGGGGGGACATACTACTTCTCCCTTCGGCAGCTCGTTGTTAATGACGACAGCATCAGCTAGCTGCGCTGATGCTGCTATGTCTCATCTCCAGTGGCTGCTGGTGTGCTGATTGGGATAGGATCGGGATGCGCTTGCCCCCCTCCTCTCCAATAAGATTAGCGCGCCCGCCACTGGAAGAGCGGATGTGCAGGCGGTGGAGAGAGAGAGACGAGGTTCAGCGGAGGCCCATCCCAGCTCAGCAGCACACGTGTTGGTCGCAAGATGCAGAAGACTGAGGCCTCCTGCTCTTCAGGGCAGGTAAGTGATACGGAGTGGGGAGGGGAGGAGAGGGGGGCTGGAGGCAGGTGAAATGTGGCTGGGGCAGGTGAAATGTGGCTGGGGGGCAGGGGAAATGTGGCTGGGGGCAGGTTAAATTGTGATGGGGGAGGTGAAACGTGACTGGGGCAGGTGAAATGTGGCTGGAGTGGCAGGTGAAACTGTGGTGGGGAGTGAAATGATGGACTGGAGGCAGGGTGAAAATGTGGCTGGAGGCAGGTGGAAATGTGGCTGGGGGGAGGTGATAATGTGCATGGATGGCAGGTGAACTGGGGGCAGGTGAAGTGTGGGGGCATGGTAGGAGGTGAAATGTGACTGGGGGCAGGTGAAATGTGAATGGGGCAGGTGAAATGTGACTGGGGGCGGTGAAATGTGGCTGGGGCAGGTGAAATGTGACTGGGGGCAGGTGAAATGTGACTGGGGCAGGTGAAATGTGACTGGGGGGCAGGTGAAATGTGACTGAGGGCAGGTGAAATGTGATGGGGGCAGGTGTACTGGGGGTGGGGGCAGATGAAATGTGGCTATGGGAAGGTGAAATGTGGTGGAGGCAGGTGAAATGTGATTGGGGCGAGCGTGAAATGTGGTGGGGGAAGGTGGAGATGTGATTGGGGGGGCAGAGGTGAAATGTGTACTGGGAGCAGGTGAAATGTGATGGGGCAGGTGAAAAAGATGTGACTGGGTGAATGAGTGAGGAATGTATCAGACTATATGGAGCTGTCTATCATATAATAGGAGGTATCAGACTTTATGGAGCTGTGTGTCATGTGATGTTTTGTATAGGTGTCAATATCATATAAGGCTCTCATGTGATGTGTATATAGGTATCATATAGGCGGGTATCTAGGGCGGCACCTCTTGGGGCCAGGTGATCATACAGCATAACAGCCTAAGGGTGCTCTCACACAGCGCCTTTTTGATGCGTTTGTTAATGTATGTTTTTTGTGCAGGTCGGCACAACAATTGATGCTGTACATTGCTGCACAAAAATCGCTGTAAAATCACGATTTTTGCACAGCAGCAATGTACAGTATTAATCACTGTGCCTTTCTGCACAAAAAACACACATTAACAAATGCATCAAAAAGGTGCTGTGTGAGAGCAGCCTTAGGCTGTTATGCTGTATGACCACCTGGCCATCTCCCCTTAAAATTTTTTATTAGACCCCCTTTAAACTTTGGGGAATTGTCCATTGTAAAGGGGGGGGCCCCTTTGTTTTTTGGGGCCCTCTCCCCCCAAACCCCCGCTTATTTCTTAGAAATTCGGGGAAAATGAAGTCTGATTTTTTGTAGGGGTGAGAATGTCTGCCCATTGATTCATACTCATATACAAAAAAAAACCAAAAAAAATTTTACAATCAGAAAAAAAAAATGTTAAAGAAGAAAAGAATATGTTTTCGGGGTTTGGGAAATTTGAAAAATTTAAAAAAAAAATTTTGGTGACATATTCCCTTTTAATTTGCGTTTTGGCTTTTTTTGGTTGAATTAAAGGTTTAGGTGTGGGGCACAGTTTTTGGGGGGATCCGTCATCCTGTATGCTAAATAGGTTCCCCCAAATCTGGGAAAAGCTGGGTGAGGAAAACCCTTCAATTAGCTTTCTTCTTGACCCATTAATGGTCATAGTGGGGGGGGCTTTTGAAAAGGGGGTTTGGGGCATAATATGAAAGGGGGTGAAATTTATTGGTTAATGGGGGTATTAGGGTTTAGTGCCTAGGGCAGCCGCCCTTTTAAATACACCCCTCCCCAATAGGACATATGGTAAATTGCAGGATTGTATTCAAAATTTAATTATATTTTAATATTAGTTTTGTATCCAGATGCATAACTTTACATTTAAATCCCCCTTAAACCTAAATTTAAAAAAGTAAAATTGTCCAAAATCAGTGTGTCGGTCTGTTGCAATTTTTGAGAAAATTCCCATAAATCACTACACTACATAGTTGTTGTCACCCAAAAAAAAATAAACAATGCTATTAATCCTTACCTTTTTAATTAATAGAGGGGGGAACAAATTTCTAACGAAGGGGAATTTCGTTTAAAATTTTCAGGAAAATTCGATTCTGAACGAATTTAAAGGTCTGGGGTGTTCGCGGGAAAAAAGGGGGCCGGTTTTTTTTTTTTTTATGATAAAATGGCCGAATTTACATGGTGTTAATGGGGCAAAGAACTTGGGAGGAAAAAAAAAAGGATTTTTTTTTTTCCCCCCCCCCCCCCCCCCCCCCTTTAAAATGACATGTGCAGAGTTGAACCCAATCAGGGCCCGGCGGGATTCTGTGACGTCACCGACTTTATAAGTCCGGAGGACGTAGCTGTTCAATTCCTTTTCTCTGTGCGTGTTTTGTGCTGCAGCCCCCAGTTTTAGGATTCACAAAAAGAAAGAGTTTTATTCGCTTTTTGGGGGGGGGGGGGGGGGTCACAGTTTTTTCTAACAGCTGCTTCTCTTACGTTCAAATTTTGATTTTGTGGGGTTTTGGGAATTTTAAAAGCCCATTTATGCGTCCTTTTTCAGTGCATATACTTTTTAATGCTACTGTCAGTTCTGGAGAAAATTAAATTTACCCAAGGGGGCTTTTTCCAAAGGTTTTTTTTGTGTTGTTTTCAACGCCAGAAGAAAATTTTCCCGTGTGCAAAATTTTCTACCCAAAAGGGGTTAAATTAAGCGTTGTTCTGCTTTTTAGTAAAAAAAATTACAGTTTTTTTCCCCCGGGGGGGGGAATAGCTTTTAAATTTTTTTGGGTCATTTTTTTTGCCCCAATTTTTATTTCCAAGGGAAAATTAAGTGTGTTTCTGCTGTTGTGTCATTAAAAGGAAAAACAGTGTTTTTCAACCCCAAAAAAAAATTTTTTTTCCTGTAGCAAAATTTTTTATTTTAAAGATTTAAATTTTAAACCCAGTTTGTGCTTTTATATTCAGAAAAAATTACAGTTTTTTTAAAATTTAAAAAAAAATAAAAAAAAAAAGTAAAAAAATTTTTTCCGGGCCCATTTGGGGAGCGCAATTTTTTATCAAAATTTTAAACCCAAGTTTTTTAGGGGGTTTCATTTGGAGTAAAAATACGGGGGTATGTTTTTTTTATTATAAAAGATATCTTCATTTAAACAGAGTCTGTAAATTTTTGAAAAAAACAGTTTGTAAAAGACAGAGAGGGGGGCGGGCTCTTCCCCCTGCGAGGGGCCCAGGGCACAAACTTTCCCGGGAGAGAGGCAAAAGGTCACCCCCCGAATGGGGGGAAAACCTTTGGGAAAGCAGAGGGGGATTTCCGTGTGGCCAAAACTGAAGGTGTATGAAAGGGGAAACCCCGGGTTTTCTTGTTTGGGTTGCTGATGATAACTTCACCCCAAAATAAACATTTGACAACCCTAGCAGGGGGTTCGTAAAAGCCCCCAAAAAACTCTTAGTTGGTTTTTGGCCGGGAAAAACCAGGGCCCCGCCCCAGTCCCCCAACCCAAGAAACCCTTGCCCGGGTTGGGGCCCCTCACCCAGAAAACAAGTATTTGGTCTGGGCTCAGCGCATGTACGTGAGGACAAAAAAATTTGGGCGTAGGCAAGCTATTTGGAACAAAGGAGGTGGGGCAAAACATCCATGCTTCTTGCGGTTTTGGATGTGGGGGAGTGGCATGGGGGTTTTTTTGGCAAAGGGGTCACCCTTGAAAACCCCAGCCCGTTGCGGGGACGCAGTGACGATCAAACAGACTTATGAAGTTAAAGTTTTTGGTTTAAAAACCCCCTTTTTTTCGGCTTTTACACCAATTTTTTAAAAATGCGGATATGGAACTTAAATGAAGGAGACCAAAAACTAACAGGGATTGTTTTAGGTGAAATTTTGAAATTTTTTCCTTGTGATTGAATTCAGTCCAAAACTGGAAGGGGGAAGAAAAAAAAAGAATAAAAGAAAATGCTGAAAAAAGGCTTTGGATGAACTTCTTCCCAGTATAAAGAATGTGAATTTTTATGCCCAACTTACGAAAATAAAAACACGAGTCTTTCTGGGGGCCCCTTCCCCTGTTAGGTGGAACAAATACACCCAAAAAATTTCAAGGGTTTAAAAAAAAAAATTGATAAAGGGTTCAATTTGTTCATGAACGGGTAAAAACGGGGTGAAAAAGGAAAAGTTTGTGAACTATTACCCAGGTGTCCAGATTTGAAAGCTGGGGGGAAAATTTTTAGCTGCATTTGTAATGGAAAAGGTCCTAATACAACCGCCTCCAAGACTAAAAAAAATAAAAAATACTATTAAAAAAGTTTTAGAGCCTATGAGAAAGATTTTCTTGGCCTCGTCGTCTATCCGGGTAAACCCTACCCCTTGCCTTTTGTCTCTTGGGCCCCGATTCCCTTTTCGGGTTCCTGCCCCTTTTCACTTGTCCCCCACTCCAAATTTTCCCCTTTTTATTTTGTACCCTTTCTAAACCTTGGCTGCACCGCCAAAAAAAGTAAAAATCAGGGGTAACGACCTTTTAGGCTCCGCCACAGCAAGGGCCATCCCGGTTTTTCGGTGGGAATTTTGGTGAAAAAACCCGGGGCCTACTTAGGAAACCCGCTCCCTGGGTGGCCTTTTTGCTATGCTTGCGGTGGTCCCGTGGATCCTCTACCCCCGGGGCCCTGACAAAATAAGCCGTGGAATGACGTTATTCATCCCGGGAGGGGCCTGGGACTGCCAAATAAAGCAAAGTCCCCCAAAGAAAGGGCCGAGCAAATGGAGGGTTTTAAAGCATGAGCTTTCCATGGCCGGGCATAAAATTGCACAGGGGGGTTTCTCCCGTCTGGGTTGGGATATCCAAAAAAATTTAAAAGCCTTTTTCTTTCATAGAGTTGTTCCCAAAAATTTGGGGGTGGAATTCCACCCTTTGGAAAGACCCTTTTTTGCTATGTTATGACCTCGAATTCCGGCCTGCCCCGAAAATGTTGGCTTTACCTTTGGGTACGAGTTTCGTCTTACAATTCGGTACCTCGCGGGCCCCTTTGGCTGCACGAAGTATCGCGCCAGGGGTAGTGACCTGGTGGACTCTCACGCAAAAGTCCATCTGGTAAAAACGGGAAATTTAGACCCCAGTCCCTGGCATGGCGCCCCCACGTTTGGTGGTCCATAAACCACTACCCGTGTCTTTACAATGGCTAAAGGGAATCCAATTTTCCTGCCATTTTTTGAAGGGTGCAAATCCCCACTTGAAAAGGGAGGACTGCGTACCACCAATTTGGACAGGAGCAGTCAGCTTCTGCATTGGGGGAGGGTAGAAATACTGCTTCTTGTAAATTTTGCTGGTGAACACTGATGAACCCATGGGGCAAGGGAGCAGGAGTATCTGGAGGTAGATGATGTAATAGACAGGGATTTGTTTCGGGGAGGTGGTAAACCTTGATCCCTGAAATGGGGGCTTGCCACTGGGTGGGGACGGGATAAAACCCCACAGTGAAAAACATTGGTGACACTGCATGATGTTGATGCAGGGTTTTGTGCCAACTTTAGGTCTTGGGCAGTTTTTACTATCTTTTCCGTTTTCTATATAGTTTGTTCCCCTCCTCGGGTGTCCATAAAAATTGCACACCGCCAAGTAAGTGTTTTTACCCCAAAGCTCCGCACTGACTGACGAGTTACCGCCGCTGCCCTGGTGAGCCCCTGTGCCGCTACTTTTGGGCCCCTGCAAAGTGGTGGTTAAATCGTGGCCTTTTGGGCTCCCAATTGCACTGTGAACCTGTACCCCGGCCCACTATCCCCCTGACACGCAAGCTTCCCCTCTTTTTCCCCAAAATGATAATGATGAACCTTTTTCACGTTGGTCGGGGTCAGTGTTTACACACAGGGCTTTCAAACCACCAATGTGATACCCAACTTTTCTCCCCCAGAATTAACTCTCTATGTCCAAGATTAGATTTTCTGTCCCCCCAAAACCTCCCTTTTTTCCCCCCGTTTCCCAAAACTTAAAGTAAGAAAAACAGATGCTTCAGGGCCGGGGCAAAGGGGACGAGGGGAGGCGACGCGTAGGGGCCCCCCTTCTCCCCGGGGAAAAAGGGGGAGAAGAAGGGTTTGGGGTGGGCTGAATTTCCTTTGGGGGGGACTGTATGCCTTGTTTAATATGGCACCCTTATTTTTCCCCGCCTGCTTGCCTCCCCCCGTCCCCAAATCGAACATTGATTTGTGTTGCCCCTCACCCCCGTCACCCCAATGGTGTCATGTACAAAGCCCCACCATTACAACATAACCCCCCTTTTCAACTCTCCCATCATATTTTTCCCCCTTTTGCAAGAAAAACGGATGTCTTCCCCCCCCTTTTCTGCCCCCTGTCCTCCAAAAATTTAGTCCCCAGATAGTGGCGCAGAGGCCACAGACTAGTATTCTCTGGCTGTGGGAAGCGAGGGACAGTGGTGGGTTGGGACAGTGAAGCCCCTTTACCCGCCCCGGGCCATGCCAACTAGGGGTTGTGTGGACAAACCCCGACTCTTGGGGGGGGTTGTCAATGTATTTTTGGGAGAAAGTGTAACCTAGTGTGTGGTCAACACTAGCGGAGATGACCGGTGCGTGGCCTGCAGGGGACGTCCCGTATGTGCGCGATCTGTGTTGCTCCGGGAAACCTACTTATGTGTTTTTTTGACGCTATCGTAGGATCTTAGCTTCAGACTTTCCAGCTGGCGCGACGTTACCTTTTCAGGTGCATTCCACTTCAGTTTTTTGGGCATTTTGCCCCCAAAAAACCCCGGGAATTGAAGGGTAACGATTCTAATAGCGGGGGCAGTCTGTGCAGTCATATAAAAACAGCATTGATGAAAACCAACCAACCCCCATGCATATTTAAGGGATGGACAAATTTCTACAGGGTCGTGCGCCCGGGAAAAACTGTTTTTTAAGCGATTCTCCCCCAAAGTAATTCGGCCCCAAAAATTTTGTCAAAAATTTGGCAAGTCGGGGAACCGAATTTTAGAAATTCGCCCCCTCCAATATTAATAAATAATTTAATTAAAAAAAAGACCAGTACTGACCTTGGGGGCACCCCTTATAAGCAGTGATCATTTTCAGAGACGAATATTTACCACACCTTTGATTACGATCCAATAGCCAGTTTTCAGCCCAAATACACACTATTATTTCTGACCATATTGACTTTAATTTCCCCAATAAGCACTTATGAGGGACAGTGTCAAACAGCTTTGCAAAGTCTAAAAACACAATATTAACAGCTGCTCCACTATCCAGACCTCTACTCCAGGTCGTTTTGACAACTTTTATCCTTAGCAAAATCATGTTGGCAATTACATATAATATTATATTCAGTCACAAAATCCTGTATATAGTCCCTTATATTAAACATTTTCCCACAATAGATGTTATAATTACCTGGGCAAGACCTAGAGCCCTTTTTGACAATAGGAACCACAATTGTCGTGTGTCAGTCTCCTGCCATTATACCAGTCACCAAAGAATCTCTAAATATCAAGTACAGGGGCATGGGTGGGATGATGGGTAGGCAGAGGTAGGCAGCTGCCTAGGGCATCTACCTCTGCCTGTCATTAAAGTGGTGCAAGGATGTATGGAGCAGGTTCAGGAGCTGTGCCCACTCCATATACAGCAAGAGATGGTACAAACTTACAATGGCTTAATTCAGTTGAGGCACTTAGTTACAGTGGGGAAAATAAGTATTTGATACACTGGCAATTTTGAACGTTTTCCCACTGTAGGTACACTTCAACTGCGAGAGACAGGATCACATTGTATGATTTTAAATAATTAATTTGCTTTTTATTGCCTGAAATAAGTAATTGATAGAATAGAAAAACAGAACTTAATATTTTATGCAGCAACCTTTTTTTGAAATTATAAAGGTCAGATGTTTCCTGCAGTTCTTCACCAAGTTTTACACACTGCAGCAGGGATTTTTGCCCCACTCCTTCATACAGGACTTCTCCATATCATTCAGCTTTTGGCTCTGTTGCTGAGCTACATTGAGTTTCAGCTCCCTCCAAAGATTTTCGATTGGGTTCAGGTCTGAGGCTGGATAGGCCAATCCAGGACTTTGAAATGTTTCTTCCAGAGTCACTCCTTAGTTGTCATGGCTGTGTGTTTCAGGTTATTGCCCTGCTTGCGATATATGCCCCAACCCATCCTCTCTTCAATACGGTGCAGTCGTCCTGTCCACTTTGCAGAAAATCATCCCCAAAGTATGATGTTTCCACCCCATGCTTCACGGTTGGGACAGTGTTCTTGGAATTGTACTCATCCTTCTTCTCTCTCCAAACATGGTGAGTGGAGCTTACACCAAAAAGTTCTATTTTGGTCTCATCTGACCACATGATCTTCTCCCATGCCTCCTCTGGATCATACAGATTGTCATTGGTGGACTTCAAACGTGCCTGGACATGTGCTGGCATGAGCATTGTTCCCTGCAGGATTTTAATCCATGACTTCGTAGTGTGTTACTAATGGTATTGAGTACAAAGTATTCAGACTGTTGTCCCAGCTCTATTCAAGTCATTGACCGGGAGCTCCTGTGTAGTTCTGGGCTGATTCCTGACTTTTCTCAGAATCATCATTACCCCAAGAGGCGAAATGCTGCACGGAGCCCGACACCGAGGTAGATTGAGTCATCTTGTGTTTCTTCCATTTTCTAATAATTGCACCAACAGTTGTTGCCTTCTTACCTATTGTCATGCAGCCCATCCAAGCCTTGTGCAGGTCTACAATTTTGTCCCTGGTGTCCTTAGATAGCTCTTTGGTCTTGGCCATGGAGTGTGTGAATAGGTGTCTTTTATACAGGTAACAGGTGCAATTAATACAGGTAATCAGTCTCTCACAGTTGAAGTGTAACTATGATAAAAATGACAGACCTTTCCATTTTTTGTAGGTGAGAACGCTTGCAAAACTACCAAATCACCAATGTATCAAATACTTATTTTCCCCAATGTATATATGGATTCTCTTGGTCTGTTTGGCCCAAGATTACAAAACAGATCCCTCTGTTTCTGTTTTTTTTATTCCCATTGTTTCCCATTGTTTCATTGTTTACCATTCTTAGTCACAAGTGCTGCCTATGTAACCCCTATTGCTCTATGAAGAGGGGGAATGCTGGCTGTCCTACCTCCAGTATTACAATATCCACTACTTGCAATACTTTAATTTCAAAAAAGGCATCCAGAAATGTTTTGTCTTATTAGCCTTTTGTCCTCTAGAAATAGTGGATATTGTAAAGGTTACATGTCTAGATATTAAAAAATCAGTTTACAGATCTCTATATTATTTACCGACATAATTGCACATAGTGATTTGGCTGCCTTTAGGCCACTAACCCAGAGTTTGATAATCTTTCTTGGTATTGTAATACATTAATTTTCTTAAAAGGGTGTCCCTATCTCACTAAGTCAGCATATGTGGTTGACTTTTAGCACTTGCAGAGAATGGGGAGATTCCACATACAGCCGAGTGAGTGTGATTGGCTATATTTGAAAATACCACAGAAATAAATAAGGAAAACTGCGCAAAAGCTGCCATCAACCAATTCTTTGCAGATGGATCGTAGCTCACTACAAGCCAGATGCAGACATCAAAATTTTGAGATGGGAACACCCTTAACCCCTTTACCGCCGGAGCAGGTTTTGGCCTTCCTGTTCAAAAATTTCTGCGTGTAAGACAGATAGTTATTCCACTCAAAATAGTTTTTATAACTACAATCTACCATATGACTACTGTAGGAGTTGCATCAGTTTTAAAGTTTTTTGTTTTTTAACCACATTAAGAGGCTTGAAATAGAAGTATAATTTCACATTTTCAAGAAAATTAGTAAAATAGATTTTTCTAGGGACCAGTCCAGTTCTGATGTGCCTTTGAGGGGCCTGTATGTTAGATACCCCAATAAATGACCCCATCTAAGAAACTAGACCTCTTAAAGTATTTAAAAAAGCATTTAGGAAGTTTGTTGACTATGTAGGGGGGGGGGGGGGGGGGGGGGGGGGAATAAGGGGGGGGGGGGGGGGGGGGGGGGTGGGGGGGGGGGGGGGGGGGGGGGGGGGGGGGGGGGGGGGGGGGGGGGGGGGGGGGGGGGAGGGGGGGGGGGGGGGGGGGGCGGGGGGGGGGGGGGGGGGGGGGGGGGGGGGGGGAGGAGGGGGGGGGGGGGGGGGGGGGGGGGGGGGGGGGGGGTGGGGGGGGGAGGGGGGGGGGGGGGGGGGGGGGGGGGGGGGGGGGGGGGGGGGGGGGGGGGGGGGGGGGAGGGGGGGGGGGGGGGGGGGGGGGAGCGGGTGGGGGGGGTGGGGGGGGGGGGGGGGGGGGGGGGGGGGGGGGGGGGGATGGGGGGGGGGGGGGGGGGGGGGGGGGGGGGGGGGGGGGGGGGGGGGGGGGGGGGGGGGGGGGGGGGGGGGGGGGGGGGGGGGTGGGGGGGGGGGGGGGGGGGGGGGGGGGGGGGGGGGGGGGGGGGGGGGGGGGGGGGGGGGGGGGGGGGGGGGGGGGGGGGGGGGGGGTGGGGGGGGGGGGGTGGGGGGGGGGGGGGGGGGGGGGGGGGGGGGGGGGGGGGGTGGGGGGGGGGGGGGGGGGGGGTATGGTGGTGAGTATTTGGGTTTGAGATATGGGGTGGGTGTGAGTTTGGGGGGTGTGATGGATGTTGGGTGGGGTTTAGAGGGGATGATGAATGGTTGTGAAGAATGTGGAGGTGATTAAGTATGATAGGTATGTGTGTGATGGGTGTGGGGGAGTAGGATGTAGGGGGGTGGGTGATGGAGGTTTTTGATATGGTAATAGGGGGTATTTGTTATAAAAGGAAGGTTATAATGATGTGGAGGATATGATAGATGTGATTTTAGGGAGAGAGGAAGGTGGAATTAAGAGATGAGTTTGGTGGAGTTGAGGATATGTGTTTGAGACTACTGTTAGATGTGATCCTTAAAACGTAGGTAGATAAGAGAGTGAAGATTTTATATAGTTGAAGAGAGATTTTTAAGAGCATCTACCGCTGTAAATTATGGGAGGAAGCGATGGTGGGGGGGTGGCTCCCGCGCTAACACAGACAAGCTCTATAAAGAATACGGATATAGTTTCACCAAACTAGTGTAGACATTGCACTTGCAATAGCTTATTATTAACAGTTTTCTATTGAAATATTTCCTGGATATGGGCAGCCTGAACTTATATTAGATACACATCTTCTATAACGGCAGTTCCTCTTTGTTAGGTGCAAAACTCCCTTTAATTACAGTATATCCATTTCAGATAGGTGTTCATTTAAAATTTTTGCCATTCACCTTTGAAATATCCACCTGCAGTTAAATTAAATCCAGCATTTTGTATCACACAGGTTATAGTGCCAAAAATACCTTTGTATTTATCGAATACATTACAGATATGTGTTTTTTCTGACTTTGCGCACTACAGCTTTGTTCATTGAGGCACCTTGCACTTAATGTGAATACAGCAATTTTGTAGTCTCCACTAGTGAATTGAAAGGTGCCAAAAATACCTTTTATTATCCAGAATACTTTCCAGATACGTGTTTTGCGCCTTCTGCCCAGTCCAGATTGTTGATAGAGCCACCTTGCAGTTAAATTTGAATCCAGCAATTGTGTAGTTACCACAGGTGAATTGATAGTGCCAAAAAATACCATTTTATTATCCGAATACATTACAGATACAGTTTTTTGACTTTGGCGCACTACAGCTTTGTTCGATTGAGGCACCTTGCCACTTAAATGTGAAACAGCAATTTTTTTGTAGTCACCACAGGTGAATTAAAGTGTGCCAAAAATACCTTGTATTATCCGATTACATTTCAGATACGTGTTATTTCACTTTGGCGCAGGCCAGCTTTGTTGATAGATCTACTTTGCAGTTACATTTGAATACAGCAATTTTGTATTTACCACAGGTGAATTGAAAGGTGCCAAAAATACGTTGTATTATCCGAATATATTTTAGATACGTGTTTTTTCACTTGGCGCAGCCATGCTTTTGTTGATAGATCTACTTTGGGCAGTTACTTTTGAATACAACAATTAGGTTAGTCACCACAGGAGAATTGAAAGGTGCCAAAAATACGTTGTATTATCCGAATATATTTTAGATACGTGTTTTTTTTACTTTGACGCACTACAGCTTTGTTCATTGAAGCACCTTGCACTTAAATGTGAATACTGCAATTTTGTAGTCACCACAGGTGAATTGAATTGTGCCAAAAAAAAACTTTATATCCGAATACATTACAGATACGTGTTTTTTTTCACTTTGCGCAGGCCAGCTTTGTTGAAAATCTTCTTGCAGTTAAATGTGAATACAGCAATTTTGTTTTGATTTGAGGGATTTGAGATAGTTTTTTTTTTCTGTGATTTGCCGTCTATTTATAAGAGACTTTCAAACTCCTCCATAACTCTCAAATATTATCTTTCAGAAACATGATCGAAATGCAGGTGTAACGAGCAAAGAGGGGGTAGACATGGAGGTGGGAGGTACGAGAGAAGGTGCTCCTTCCAGTGCTGGCGACAACACGCATGCCAGCGGATCGTCGGTTTGCAGGACAGTCAGCCTGTCCATCGCTGGGTCTGGGCCCTGGTGAATTCTCAGTAACGAACAGCGTCGCCAATCTGTCCTTCAGTGTTGAATCAACTGCATCGCAGTCTTACCTCCCTCGTCCTCCCAGTCACGCCACAAATGTTCTATCAGCATCATCAGCATCGTCCAACATGAAAGCAGCCCAAATGTCAACTCGTGTACCCACCACTGTGGTAATCCCTTTCTGAAGACGCTCTTTGATGACAATAAGGCGGTTCGGTCAGAAGGCCATGTTAAAAGACAAGAGGCCAAAGAGGATGATTTTCTCTGCTCTGACGCCCAGTTTACTGATGCCATCATAGGAGGAGAAGGAACCGGTCAATCGGCAAAAATCCCGGGCGTCGCAACGCCTTGCCAGTCCCCTCTTGCTTGTAGCCTCAGCTCCTGGATGCAGAATGTTCAGGACGACAAGTCACCTTGTTGATGAGATGATGACCGACATGCGGATCCAACATGGTCTTTTCAGCAGAATTTGCTTGCGAGCGCTTCATCCAACCGGAACGAAGAGGAAGACGATGGGGTAGTGTCAGTACAGATTTTCGCTCATAAAACGTAGAGGGCGGTCGCAGAAGTCCGCTGATATGATTCCCGCCACCACCGGTCAGCGCAACCCAGCACCTCACTTATCGCCGTCAAAAAGTCCAGGACCTCTCAACCTGGGCCTTCTTGAGCAAGCCTCTGATTCACCAGCGCTGTCATATGCCGCCTTTGCGAAACGCTAAGTAAGGCAAGAACCTTAGGTGTTAACCACCACCAACATTCTAGTCACATGCAGCGAAATGCATGAGTTGAAACATGGAGGCAACACTTTGCCAAAAAAGGGCCAGACATGATGCCGACCTCAACCACTGTCACACCCTCTGTCTCCGCCTCTCTCCTCGCCACCACCAAGCGGTCCTCAGCTTTCCCAGTCTCTCAGAGTCATGATCAGGGATCAGCCTCCGCTTCAGCCTCCACCGTCGCCACCAGAGACTCCCCCCCCCCCATCCTAGCCCTTCATCGCTTCCGCAAGTTGACGACCTGCACGCCGTACAGCGCCCAGTCTAGCAGCCAGCCTTCTGTCTTCCAGTTTTGGGAGCAGAAGAAACACTTTAACCCAAACCATCCCAAGGCCAAAAGCCTGAATGTCGGCATTTCCAGGTCTTTTGGCTCTTGGAATGTTGCCTTTCCCATCTGTGGACACAGATGGGTCCGCACGTCATGGCCCTTGCCTGCCCCCAATACCAGATGCCGAGCAGGCATTTCTTTCCAGAAAAGCCGTCTCTCCCCGGGCCAGCCACGTGTCATCTAAAATTTCAAGCGCGTTGTTGATCTGGGGCCGGAAAAAGTCCATTGACCACCGACACATGGACTGTAAGACGGCCAAGGCCGCTATATCTCTGTGAAGCCACTGGGTGAGCTGGGTGGATGTTTTGGGGGGTGACGGGGGCTCTCAGGCTCGGCGCACGCTCTTAAAAAACGCAGGGTGGGGGGGTTTTTTCCCCCCAAAGGTTCTCTGGGGCATCACGTGCCAATAAAACCAGGCCGTGTTAAAATGAATCTGTTTGGAGACCGGGGGTAATTGGGTTCCAAAATTTCCCCCCCCTTTCCGGGGGGGCCCCTCCCCTTTTTGGGTAGGGGGGCTCCCCCTCCATTTTTTGGGTTAAGTTTTTTGATTTTTTTTTTTTGTTTTTTACTGCAACCGCTGGGAATTCCACCCCCCCAAAACCCGCGATTGTGGCAGCGCGCAATGCCCCTTACGCAGTACGAAGTGAAAACATGGCTGACAAACTGTGTGGGCTCGGGGTGTTGAGCCACGAGGTGGGGGAGGTGAAAAAGCTTGCCCCATCCTTCCTTTGAAGAAGCCACCAAATGGTCTGCGGACAAAAGCCCCTTTTCAGTTTAGCATTTGGTGATCTTATTCTGGAACATCGTTGGACACTCGAAACAACAGTCCCCCCACGCGGAGGAGGAGACGGCAAATGCGGACACAGAGCCCCTTTTCCATCGAATCCACAAGGCCCGACAGTTTCTCAATTTTATCGGTCTTCATTAGGCAGTGGTTCGGGGTCCAGGGCTAGTGCAAGGCAGCGCATCAGCTCTCAGGGTGCATCATCTCAGGCAAGTCAGGGCTGTGTTGAAGCTGTGCCGGAGGAAGCGGAGGAGGAGGAGGAGGAGGAGGTATTCCTAGACACCGACGTTACCGACGTCCCTGCCTTGGAAAGAGGTTGGCGCGAATTTGAGGCGGAGGAGGAAGATGAGGAAGATCAGTTTGCTAGTGCCCTCGACCCAGAGGCTTGGGAAATCAAGGCTCCATCTCTCACATGAGTGCTTGGATGCTCCATTTCCTCCAACATGATCCTCGCATTAAGGCCATCAAAATGAACAACAGTTACTGGGTGGCCACCCTCCTGGATCCCCGGTACAAAACAAACCTCAGCACTTTCCTTCCACCCACCCAAATAGAGAGTAAAATGCAGGAAATGGAGACCTTGCTGATTGATCAACTGGAGACATCTGTTGCGTCTGCTTCACATTCTTCAAAGTTCACGGTGGAACAACATCAGCGACGTGACAGCAGTAGAGTGCCAAGTAGCCGTAGCGGCAGCAGCAGCAGGCAAGGTGGCAGAAGCCTAATGGGTGACCTCTGGCAATCTTTATTTACCACCTCACCAACGCATGCAATGCAGGGCACACATCCAACACACAGAGACCAGCTTAAGATCATGGTGCACGACTATCTGCGTCTCAACACCGATGTTTTTGTATGTGTTCGGGACCCAATAGACTTCTGGGTATCCAAAATGGATGAATGACCCGAGCTCGCTCGCCACTCCATAGAGGTGTTGTCCTGCCCAGCAGCCAGCGTCATATCTGAGCGGACCTTCAGCACAGCTGGAGGAGTCATTACAGACAAACGCATCCGGCTTTCCACAGATAATGTGGATCGTTTGACTTTCATCAAGATGAATCAGGCATGGATCTCTGATGATGTTGTGGCCCCATTGCTGAGGTCACCGATTAGTTGCCGGTCTACTTCACATTCCTCTTCAAACAGAAATGGTCCTCTTGAAAACTTTTTTTTAAAATGATCATTTCTTACTGCAATTTTTATTCCCTTTTCCCAACAGTTCATCTTGCTGGTTTGCTGTGAGGAGACTGTAAAAGACAGCAAGGTTTCATGACAACACCGTATTCCACTTACTCACTTTATCTTTAGAAGTTTTCGCATTGTCAATGGTTTTGAGGTCATGTTGCTGTGAGATACAGCTATAATTATGGTCCTTTGGAACAGAAATGTGGCTTTTAAGTGGAATTTCTCCCTCACATTTTTTAATAGTGGCTGAGAAGTCATATTTATAATTTTTTGGGTCATGTTGCTGTGAGATACAGCAATAATCATGGTCCTTTGGAACAGAAATGTGGCTTCTAAGTGGCATTTCTCCCTCACAATTTTTTACAGTGGCTGAAAAGTCATTTTTATAATTTTTTGGGTCATGCTGCTTTGAAATGCAGCAATACTACAGGTCCTATTTAAAAAAAAAATGTTGTTTCAAACAGGACATTTGTTTTTCAATTTTTCCAAAGTGGCTCAAGGGTCTTGCTTTAAATTTTTTGGGGGCATTTTGCTGTGACATGCAGCTATACTACAGGTCCTATTATAAAAAAATGTTGTTTCTAACAGACATTTGTTATTCACAATTGTAAAGAGGGGCGCAAGGGTGTTGGTGGGGTGAGAAAAAGGAATAGGTAGGACACTGTTAATGGAACATATTGCAAAATGACTTGTTTTTGCAAGATCTTTAACCTAGCTATCAATCCCTGTATTGAGACAACCCATTTTATACGATTAAAAAAAGAGAAACAAAGACATGGTGGGATTCCATCCTATTTTAAAAATGTGTCTTCTAAAATTTAAAAACTACTAAAAAACTTGCATGTACAAAATAGCTGGTAAAAAATTCCTCTGAATTGTACAAGGGAGGTACGGGGAAAACTTGACCAGATGTAGGTTATTCAGAGGACATGGGTATGGAGCACGGACAGAGAACAAAGTACAGAGACAATTTTCCCTCCAGCACGTTGAGTAAAATGAGAAAAAGAATGCCAAGAAAAAAAGGCATCTGGGTGTAACAGGAGCGTTAACCACCAGTATTTCCAAGTGAACTCAATTGGTCCGCACTCATACGGAGGGGAAGCGCAAACCCAGGACAGGGACCAGTATATGTCCAGTGAACTAATATGGTGGTTAAAAGACTCCTTTTTCCGGCACTTTTTAATCTGGGGTCATGCAGGTTTGGGGCTCATGCTGGGGGCCCAGGACAGGTATGTCAATGTCCAGTTGAAACTAAAAGGGTGGTTGAAAGACTCCTTTTTCCGGCACTTTTTAATCGGGGGGGTCATGCAGGTTTGGGGCTCATGCTGGGGCCCCAGGACAGGGATAGTCAATGTCCAGTGAAACTAAAATGGGGGTTTTGAAAGACTCCTTTTTCCGGCACTTTTTAAATATGGGGTTCATGCAGGTTTGGGGCTCATGCTGCGTTCAAGGACAGGGATATTCAATGTCCAGTTAAAGTAAAATGATGGTTCAAATCATACTGCCTTCTGGCACTTTTTAATTTGTGGGTGATGCAGGTTTAAAGGTCATGCTGTGGTACAAGACAGGGATAGTGACTGGTCTGAGTTTTTTTCTGTGGCTTTTATAACCTAAGTGTGTTGCCTAAGGTGTAGCACGTATCCATGTGACTGTTGTGGATTTTAATTCTAGCTTCTCCAGCCCTGTTTGGGTGTAAGAATGAAGGTGTTGTTGCTCTCTCATAGACTTTAATGGTCATCGATCATAATCTATTATCGACCATCGAATATCTTGTCGATGATGGTCGACTATCGACCATGGACCGATGTCGATGGCCAACGTAATCGCTCAACACTATTGTTGACCCTTTAGATATTTCACAGAAATTTAAGCAAAGTGGAGGTGAAATTTCAAAATATCACTTTTTTTGCAGATTTTCAATTTTTATTCATTATTCACTGGAACACAGTAGATGTGACCAGGTAAATGAAATGAAACTTAATATCAATCCCCAGATTCTGCCGTTCTCAGAGATATCCCATATGTGGCCCTTGTGCGCTATTTGGCTCAACCACAAGCCTCAGAATAGGAGGTGCACTGTCATGGCGGCCGCGGGCGCCGCTGCCCCTGCAGCCGTCCCCCTGCCTGCTGAGGGCTCGCGCGGGCATCGCGGGCACCCGCGACCGCCCCCGTCTCCACGCCGGCTCTCTTACCTGGCCGCGCTCCGGTGCACGCCCCTCATCTCTGTCCCGGCAGTCGTGCGCATGAGCGCCCCCTAGCGCGCGCGCCCGACAGCTGGTCTAGATTTAAAGGGCCAGTGTCCCGGTACTTGGCTTAGTGCCGGGCTCTGGTCCTATATAAGGGTTACGCCCCAGCACTCTGTGCCAGATCGTTGGTGTGCGTTAGTGAGCTTAGTGTGTCTCTAGTGTCCGTATTGATTACCAGTGTACCAGTCCGCTTGCTACGTTTCCTGACCTTGCCTGTTTGCCGCCTGCCCTGACCGTCTGCCTGTTTCTGACCACGAACCTCTGCCGCCTGCCCTGCCCTTCTCCCTTTCCCCCGACTACCCCTTTGATTACGATTTTGTACCACGCAATACCCCGGCCGCCACCGCAGGCAAATCACGTCAGGGTTAACGACCTGGTAGCCTCACGCCGCAGCAAGTCCATCCCGCTTTGCGGCGGGCTCTGGTGAAAACTGGGGGCTACTTAGATTCCGTTCCTTGGTGTGGCTTAACTATCATTGCTTGCGGTGGTCCAGCGGAATCCACCGAACCCTTACAGTACATTGGCCTGGATTCGCCAGGGTACCTCTGCCCGAACTCCGGGACGTTGCGACGGCCGTCGCCCAGCAGAGTCAGCGTATCGACCAACTCGCGGCCATGATGCAGAACCTTGCGGCCCGCCTACCTCTGCCTGCAGCTGCTGCCGTCTCACCTGCACCTGTTGCTCCTGCAGCCTCGGCTCTTTCTGCCCCTACTCTGGGACCTTCCCTGCATCTGCCGCTTCCCTCTCGCTATGATGGAGACCCCAAGAAGTGCAGAGGTTTCATCAGTCAATGCTCCATCCACATCGAGATGCTGGGTCATCAGTTTCCTACTGAGCGGGCTAAAGTGGCCCTTTCATTATTAGCCTCCTATCGGGCGAAGCTCTGGCCTGGGCCCCCCCGTTTTTGGGACTGTGGAGATCCGCTGACGGCTAACCTGCAAGCCTTCCTCCAGGGGTTCCGCACCGTCTTTGAGGAACCTGGTCGCACCTCCTCTGCTGCCGCAGCTCTGCTCCGCCTCCGTCAGGGCGACTCCACTGTGGGACAGTACTCTGTGCAGTTCCGCACCTTAGCCTCAGAAACTGGACTGGAAAGCGAGGCTTTGGTGGAAAACGTTCTGGAAAAGTCCCTTCCGGAGGCATTAAGATGACCCCGGGGTCAGGACCTGCCTACCTCGCTGGATAAAATTGATTCGGTTGGCCACACCCAGATCGATATCCGCTTGCTGAAAGACAACAAGCTCCGTCCCCAACGCGAGCCTACTCGACCACCCCGGCTACCTCACTTAGCCCCTGTCTTTCAACGCCTTCCATTTCCCTCCGCCAACGGTTCATGAGGACGAGCCCATGCAGGTTGAAAGGGCTCATTTGACCCAGGAGAACGCTAAACAGCGACGTCTGAGGCAGTTATTGCCTCTACTGTGGGGGTTTTCCGGCCACTTCATTGGGGACTGTCCGGTACGCCCGGGAAACTCCCACACCTAGGGCTCGCAGGAGAGGCATCCTTAGGTGTCAGTGCGGCCTCTCCCCGCCTGACCGTTCCTGTTCCATGTGGAATTTCGCCGGACAGCACCTTTCAGGCCACCGCCTTCCTGGACTCGGGTTCCGCTGGTAACTTTATCAGCCACACGCTGGTGTCCCAGTACCGGCTTCCAGGGACTCCCCTGCAGAAACCCATGTTTGTCTCCTCAGTCAGCGACGAATGCCTCAAGGATGCCATTCGGGTTTTGCACTGCG
Organism: Phyllomedusa bahiana; assembly: GCA_025379985.1. NCBI lineage: Eukaryota > Metazoa > Chordata > Amphibia > Anura > Hylidae > Phyllomedusa > Phyllomedusa bahiana. The sequence continues at coordinate 15,428 of JAODAL010019938.1, read as the reverse complement.
CCCCTAATTTCCTGCAGATCAGGGCGCTTTCACCAGGAAACAGTGAAAACTACTCGTACTGCCTCGTTCCCCTTATGAGATACTTCTGGGCCTCCCCTGGTTTTCAAGAGGGATGCTCCGACTCTAAACTGGAACACAGGCGAGATTCTTCATTGGGGCCCGGCATGCCACTCACGGTGCCTTCGGGCGCTCTGCCCAGCCCGTCGGTCTGCCTCTACCGAGCCTACGAAGTCTTTGCCAGGTCTGCCTGCTCCTTACCAGGACTTCTCCGATGTGTTTTCTGAAAGACAGGCTGAAACTCTGCCTCCGCACCGGCCCTTCGATTGCCCCATCGACCTGCAACCCGGTACTACTCCTCCCCGAGGCAGAGTGTACCTGCTTTCCGTCCCGGAGACAAAGGCCATGTCCGACTATATTCAAGAGAATCTCCGCAAAGGCTTAATTCGCAAGTCCTTCGCCTGCGGGAGCCGGATTCTTCTTCGTCGAAAAGAAAGATGGTACCCTCCGGCCCTGTATCGATTATCGCGGCCTGAACAAAATAACCGTAAAGAATCGATACCCGCTGCCTCTGATCTCGAAGTTATTTGACCCCCTACGTGGCGCAAAGATTTTTCTAAACTGGACCTTCGGGTGCTTTCAATCTGATCCGCATCCGAAAAGGTGGGCAAGTGGAAAACAGCCTTTAACACCCGTGATGGCCACTTCGAATATCTCGTCAATGCCATTTGGTCTCTGCAACGCTCCGGCTGTCTTTTCCCAAAAATTCGTTAATGAGATCTTTCGGGATCTTCTATATGTCTGCGTTATAGTCTTTTCTTTACGATATTCTAATATATTCTCCCGACCTAGAGACTCACCGTCACCATGTCCGCCAAGGGGCTCAGATGTCTTTTGAAACCACCAACTTTATGCCAAGTTGGAGAAGTGCCTGTTCGAGGCACCCCCCCGCCCTTCTTAGGGTACAAACGTGTCGGACCAAGGTCTACAGATGGACCCCGCCAAGCTCTCTGCAGTCCTGCAGTGGCCCCAGCTGGTGGGTTTCGGGCCCTCCAGCGTTTTGTAGGCTTTGCCAACTATTTTCAGGCAATTTATTCCACAGTTCTCCTCTCTGGTGGCTCCGATGGTGGCCCTCACAAGAAGGGTGCCCACCCCAAGTCATGGCCTCCCGAAGCCCAGGAGGCGTTCAAACGTCTGAAAACTGCCCTTTGCCTCCGCTCCTGTTCTTCTGTCCGGACCCTCAGCGCCCGTTTTTTCTTAGGGGTCGACGCCTCCTCAGTTGGTGCCGGTGCCGTTCTTCTTCAGAAACCCTCCTCGGGGAAATTGCGGACGTGTGGATTCTTCTCCAAGACCTTCACTCCTGCCGAACGCAATTACACTATTGGCGATCGGGAACTTCTTGCTATAAAGTTGGCCCTAGAAGAATGGCGTCACTTGCTGGAGGGGGCTCATCATCCCATAGAGATCCACACTGATCATAAGAATCTTTTATATCTACAATCTGCTCAGCAATTGAATCCACGTCAAGCCAGATGGTCGCTTTTCTTCGCCCGTTTTGATTTCCTCCTACACTTCGACCGGCAGAAAAAACATAGGGGGACGCTCTCTTAGATTCCCCCGACACGGTAGGCTTGGAGCCCCCCCTGCAGCACATCATTCCTCCGGAGCGGCTTCTTTCGGCAGCTCCTGTAGACCCTTTAACAGTTACCTCCTGGGAAGACCTATGTCCGTCCTGCTTTGCGGGCCCCGAATCCTTAAATGGGGACATTTTCTCAAACAGCTGGTCATCCTGGGATTCGCAAATCCGTACAACTCATCTCGAGATACTTTGGTGGCCCACTCTCACTCAGGACGTTAGAGACTTTGTCTTAGCCTGTACTCCTGTGCTCGGAACAAAGTTCCTCGCCTCAGACCCGCGGGTCTGCTTTTAGCCTCTCCCGGTGCCAGAGAAACCTTGGTCCCATATTGCTATGGATTTTGTCACTGACCTACCGGCCTCATCCCGGGAAAAACGGTCATTTGGGTGGTGGTTGACAGATTTTCTAAAAAGGGTCTTTTTGTGCCCCCGCCCGGGGGTTTCCCTCGGCACCCAGCTAGCCAGCTCTTTTTCCACCACATCTTTCGCTTACCGGGCTCCCCTTGCACATCATCTCTGATAGGGGAGTCCAATTTGTATCTAAAATTTCTGGCAGGCTCTCTGTGGCCAGTTACGGGTTCAGCTGGACTTTTCTTCTGCGTACCACCTCAGACCAGCGGGCAGGTGGAGAGGGGGCAACCAAGTCTTAGGCACCCATCTGCGACATTTTTTGTCCGGCCCGTCAGGATAAACTGGTCTGACCTTCTCCTCTGGCGGAATTCTCATATAATTTCCCTGACTCAGAGTCCGCTGGAGCTGCTCCCTTTTTTATTGTGTTTGGGTTACATCCCGCCCGCCTCTCCCCTAGCCGTTTCGGTCACGTTCCTGCCGTGGATGCCCAAGTTTCGGCATCAAGTCACTCTGGAGGTCACTCGCCAGGCTCTTTTTCGGGATTCCACTCGTACTAAAAATTTTAGGCCGATAGGTATCGGAGACCTCCCCCTGTATTTAAGCCCGGTGATAGGGTTTGGCTATTGGGCCAAATACATCCGTTTCAAGGTACCCAGCTACAAGTTGAGCCCTAAGTATTTGGGCCCTTTTGTGGTATTTCGTCAGCTTAACCCGGTCTCCTACAAGTTCCGCTTGCCTCCCACTCTGCGTGTCCCGAACGCCTTCCATGTCTCGCTCCCTCAAACCCGTGGGCTGAATCGCCCTTTTCCCCTGGATCTGTCTCGCCTCCCCTGGGCCAACTCTGATAACATCTTGAGGTCAAGAAGGTGCTGGCGCAGAAGACAGTGAGGGGGAAGCGGTTCTTTCTCCTCGACTGGAAGGAGTTCGGGCCAGAGGAGCGTTCGTGGGAACCTGAAGGCAACCTGTCACCTGATCTCCTTGCTGGGTTCAAAAAAAGAGGGGGAGACCTAAGGGGGGGTACTGTCATGGCGGCCGCGGGCGCCGCTGACCCTGCGGCCGTCCCCCTGCCTGCTGAGGGCTCGGCGCTGGCATCGCGGGCACCCGCGACCGCCCCCGTCTCCACGCCGGCTCTTTTACCTGGCCTCGCTCCGGTGCACGCCGCTTATCTCCGTCCCGCCCGTCGTGCGCATGCGCGCCCCCTAGCGCGTGCGCCAGACAGCTGGTCTAGATTTAAAGGGCCAGTGTCCCGGTAATTGGCTTAGTGCCGGGCTCTGGTCCTATATAAGGGTTACGCCCCCAGCACTCTGTGCCAGATCGTTGGTGTGCGTTAGTGAGATTAGTGTGTCTCTAGTGTCCATATTGATTACCAGTGTACCAGTCCGCTTGCTACGTTTCCTGACCTTGCCTGTTTGCCGCCTGCCCTGACCGTCTGCCTGTTTCTGACCACGAACCTCTGCCGCCTGCCCTGACCTTCTGCCTGTCCCCGACTACGCCTTTGGATTACAATTTTGTACCACGCAATACCCCGGCCGCCACCGCAGGCAAGTCACGTCAGGGGTAACGACCTGGTAGCCTCACGCCGCAGCAAGTCCATCCCGCTTTGCGGCGGGCTCGGGTGAAAACTGGGGGCTACTTAGATTCCGTTCCCTGGCGTGGCTTAACTATCATCGCTTGCGGTGGTCCAGCGAATCCACCGAACCCTTACATGCACCTACCGGACTCTGGGGTCTCATTTTTATTACAATTTTATTTAGGTGCCATTTCAGGTTTGCGGACACCCTAAGGTGCTAAAACTTAATAAACACCCCTAAAAAGACCCTCCTATTGGAAACTACACCCTTTACAGAATATATCCAGGGGTGTAGTAAGTATATCAATCCCACAGGTGTTTCACAAATTATTTTAGCCTTAGGCTCTGAAAATAAAAAAAAATATTTTTTCCAATACTCTGCAATTTTAGCTGAAAATGCTTAATTTTTACAAGGAATCCTAGAAAAACAGCCCCCCAAATTATGTTACGCAATTTCTTCCAAGTTCGACAATACCCTACCCTGGGTGTAAACTGCTATTTGGGCGCATGGCAGGGAGTACAAGGGAGGGAGCGCTATTTGGCTTTTGGAACGCAGACTTTGGTGGAGTAATGTCGCATTTGCAAAGCCCCCAAAGTACTAGAACAGGTGAAACCTTCCAGAATGTGCCCTATTTTGGATTCAACACCCCTCAGGAATCTCATCTAAGGGAGTATTATGCATTTTGGGTGCACAGTTGTTCCGTAGTTTTTTTTTAGCATTGGGCCATGAAAATGGGGGGAAAAAAAACGCAGTTCCGCCATTGTTTTGGGGCTTCATTTTTACAGTACTCCCCGTACGGGATAAATGACAGGATAACTTTACTATGGGGGTTGGTACAATTACAATGATATACATTTTATATAGTTTTTTATGTTTAATTACTTTTACACAATAGAAGTGAGTTCATAAAAAGTTGCGTTTTTATGTTGTCCTATTCTCACAGCCACAACTTTTTTAAATTTTTGTATACGGAGCAGATTATGGGCTTGTTTTTTGAGAGATGACTTGATGTTTTTATTGGTACCATTATGGGGTTCATATGATGCTTTGATCACTTTTTATCAAGGTTTTGTGAGGCATTTTGAACAAAATACAGCAATCTTGGTAGTGTTTGGTAGTGTTTTTTATTTTTATTTTTTACAGCGGTCACCATGCGTTATAAATGACATGCTAGTTTTACTCAGCAGGTTGATACGATTACAGCGATACCAAATTTGTATATTTTTTAAATGTCTTACTGCTTTTACACAATAAAAACACTTTTATTTGAAAAGGAAAACACGTTTTTGCATTGCCATAGTATGAGAGCCATGACTTTTTTATTTTTCTGTTTATGGAGCTGTGTAGGAACTTTTTTTTGCAGGATGAGTTGAAGTTCTTATTGGTATTATTTTTGGGAGGGCAAGACTTTATGATCACTTTTAAATCAGCTTTTTTGGAAGGCAGGGTGACAAAAATACTGCCATCCTAGTAGTGTTTTTTTTTTTTTATAACGTTCACAGTGCAGTATCCGTGACAAGTTAGTTTTACTCTGTGGGTTGAGACAATTACGGTGATACCCAATTTATATAGTTTTTATGTGGAAGCACACATTTTTTTTTAAAGTGTTTTTATTGTGTAAAACAATATTTTTGCATCACTATCTTCTGATAGCCATAACTTTTTAATTTTTCTGTATACAGAGCTGTGTAAGGCTATTTCTTTTGCGGGGTGACCTGGCATTTTAATTGGCTCCACTTTGATGTTGAGATGAGTTTTTGATGACTTTTTACTCCAGTTTATGTGCTGCAGGATGAACAAAAATCGCAATTCTGTGACTGGTTTTTTGGGGTTTTTTTTTTACGGCGTTCACCGTACGATTTAAATAACATAACATATTCATAGGGCAGGTCGGTATACACGCGTCGATACCAAATGTGAGTACTTTATTTATTTTTGATCTTTTTTGGGGCGATTTGTTAATGGGAAAATGGCGGTGTACGTGTTTTTATTTAATTTTTTGTGTTTGTGTTTTACTTTTTTACACTTTCTATTTACTTTTTCACACTTTTTACACTTTTCCCCAGAGGGGAATTGTATGAACGATCGTTAGGTCGTTCATACAATAGGAGATCAGCACACAGCTTGTAGCTGTGTACTAGTCTCCATGGCAACTGGTCAGTCACGCTGCCCACAATGCACTGTGGGCATGGTGATGTCACCAGATAACCTGGATTCAGCGTCCGGGCTGTTGGGTGAGTGGATCAGTGAGCGTGTCTGCGCTGCTCAATGCGCTGGATTGCGGGCAGCAGGAGCTCACTCCTGCTGCCTGCAGCTTCGATGTCACGACCTTGATAGGTCACGACATCGAAGGGTTAATCCCCCGTGGCCGAAGCTCAAAATGGGCAAAATACCGCTGGTTCCATGCCGCGATCTTGCGAACTCCGCTTGTGAGCGCGCAAGATCGCCATGACATACCCATACGTCAATTTGCGGGAACCCCTACCCGACCTTGACGTATGGGTATGTCAAATGTTGGTAAGGGGTTAAATAGCTTTGATTGCCCTTCTAAACACACCCTCCAGTTTAGCTATGTATGCATAAATGACCATAACTGTAGAAAATGTTTCATACAGTTTCATCATCTACTATAGTGCAATGTATTGAAGATGTTCATAAATTGCAAGCAGACTTAGACACATTGAGTGTTTGGGTAACCACTTGGCAAAAGAGGTTCAATGTTGATAAATGTAAAGTTATGCACCTGGATAATAAAAATTTCAATACATTATATGTCCTAGGAGGAGAAAAGCTGGGAGAATTGGTTTGTTGAGAAGGATTTGGGTGTACTTGTGGATCATACACTACAGCATGCAGTGTCAATCAGCTGCCTCTAAAGACAGCAGGATATTGTCATGCATGAACATTGGTGCAGCTTCGTCTGGAATATGCATTTCAGTTCTGGGCACCAGTTCCTAGCAAGGATGCTATGAAGCTGTAGACAGAACAAAGATAAACAACTAAACTGTTAAGAAGCATGGATGACCTTAGTTATGAGAAAAGTTTATAACAATTAATGTTGCTTTATCTTAAAAAGAAATATCTAAGGAGAGACATGAGAAATGTGTATGCAAGTATATAAATGGCACCTACAAAAAATATGGGAATCGGCCATTCCCATGGGACAATACTCTTCCCAATTCCATAGTTATTCAGGACATGGACATAAATGTGGAACAGAATGGTTCAAAATTAGCAGCTATCTTCGAGGGCAAAACTTCACAATTCTTTTGTCAATAACCCACAATTTAACATTGGGACCAAATGCTCTCTTTTTGATTTGCCATCTTCTCATGGCCTCGTGCTGTGGCATACCCTGAATCAATCACTCTGACTATTTTCAATTCATATTATCTTAAAAGGATTGTCCAGTTAAATTTTTTGTAGCATACTTCTGAATGGTGATTTCAGCTAATGGCATGTGACCGCTGCAGGCAATCAGCAGTTGCAGCAATGATGTCCCATTCAACATCATTCGACAGGACCAAAGAAAACAGAAGAGCGGTGGAGAGTGAGGATGATGCACTGTTGGATTCGAGGTGAGAGGAGAAGTGAGTATAACTTTTTTATTTCAAAAGGGAAACCACATGCTGGAAAAATTTAAAAAATTATCCAGACAACCCGTTTAACAGGTTGTCCACTTCCCCTTTTTTAACGTTGAGTATGATGCTGATGCCGAAAGAAAAAAAAAAAACAATTATCTTTGTACTGAAGTTGATTCCAGTAATGCGTTTTCAGGTCCTCTTCACCGTTTTTTTTGTTGTCTTCCGACAAAACGGAATGTCACTGCTGCAGCCTCTGGTGATACTGCACAATGTTACGTAATATAAAGTAAAACCCTGTGAGAAGGCAAAGGTCACTCCCTTAAAAATAGTTCAGTCTCCAGAGGTGACAAGCCTTCTTTACCGTAAGTACTATGAACCTGTGAAATAGCCAGCCCCAGGAGATGGTCACAACAGGATCAAGTAACAGATTAGAAAAAGGCTTAAATAATAACTTAGAACAAAATTATAATAACTCTTATAGAATTCTTATTTTGAAGGTTGACCCAGTCTGACCTAGCAGAATCAGGAGAAATGTATTTCCTTTTAAGGCTATTTGGTTCATACCTTATACTGTAGGTTTCACATTTCTGGATTAAAATAGGGGACAATGAAAAACATTTTAAAATTACCTATACCCCTCACCTTGATCCACATTTTTGCTCTGAACTTGGTTAAGTTTGATGGATGTCTTTTTCAACTATGTACCTAGAGGTTTTGTTACGCAGGAGTGGATCCGCTGGGCCAACGCAAGCGATGATAGCTAAGCCACGCCAGGGAACGGAATCTAAGTAGCCCCCGGTTTTCACCAGAGCCCCCGCAAAGCGGGATGGACTTGCTGTGGCGTGAGGCTACCAGGTCGTTACCCATGACGTGACTGGCTTGCGATGGCGGCCGGGGTACAGTGTGGTACAAAGACGTAATCCAGAGGCGTAGTCGGGGACAGGCAGAAGGTCAGGGCAGGCGGCAGAGGTTCATGGTCAGAGGCAGGCAGACGGTTAGGGCAGGCGGCAAACAGGCAAGGTCAGGAAACGTAAGCAGGCGGACTGGTACACGGGTAATCAGGACAGAACAGCAATACACACTAGACACAAGGTAAGCACACCAACAAACTGGCAAGGATTGCTGGGGGCGTGTACCTTATATAGGACCAGCGGCCGTCAATAACCAATTAACGGCGCGCTGGCCCTTTAAATCCAGTCCAGCCGTCGCGCGCGCGCCTTAAGCAACGGGCATGCGCGCGGCGGCTGTCAGGGCCAGAGACAGGAGCGGGGACTGGTGAGTACGGGGTTTCCAGCCCCGAAGCAGAAGGACCACGGCTGCGGGCAGCCGCGGCACCCGCGCCGGACCCCGTAAACGCCGAGCGCCGTGACAGTACCCCCCCCCCGTAGCTCTCCCCCTCTTCCTTTGGAATTTAGAGAGGAGATCAGGGGACAGGTTGGCCTCAGGTTCCCATGAGCGCTCCTCCGGACCGAAGCCCTTCCAGTCAATAAGGAAGAACCGCTTCCCCCTCACCGTCTTCTCCGCCAGCACCTCCTTGACCTCGAAGATGTTATCCGTATTCACAACAGGAGAAGGCGAGACGGATCTACGGGAGAAGCACCCTCGGCTTGTGGTGGGTCACGTGAAACGCATTCGGGAGGCGAAGAGTCGGGGGCCAGCGGAGTTTATAGGAGACTGGGTTCAGTTGCCAAAGTACCACAAAAGGGCCCAAGTACTTGGGACCCAACTTGTAGCTGGGCACCTTAAAGCGGATGTACTTTGCGGACAACCAAACCCTGTCTCCTGGCTCAAATAGGGGCGGGGGCCTACGATACCTGTCAGCCTGACGCTTGGTGCGGGCAGAGGCTCGTAGCAGGGTCTGTCTTGTGAGTTGCCAGAGAGCCTTGATGTCCTTGACTTGGGCATCCACGGCAGGGACAAGAGACGAGGTAGCTAGAGGGAGAGGTGGGCAGGGGTGTAACCCAAAGACGACAAAAAAGGGGGAGGCCCCAGCAGATTCCGAGTCTAAAGAGTTATAAGAAAACTGCCCAGGGGAGAAGATCGGACCAGTTATCCTGACGAGCGGACACAAAGCAGACACACCTGGTTTACCCTCTCTATCTGCCCGTTAGTTTGAGGGTGGTATGCAGATGAAAAATCCAGCTGATCTGCAACTGACAGCACAGAGCCCGCCAAAATTTAGCGATAAACTGGACTCCCCTGTCAGAGACAATATGCAACGGGAGACCGTGCAAGCGGAAAATATGATGGAAAAAATGTTGGGCCAGCTGGGGGGCAGAGGGTAACCCAGGCAGTGGGATAAAGTGAGCCATTTTCGAGAAACGATCGGTCACCACCCAGATGACCGTGTTTCCAGCTGAGGGTGGGAAATCTGTGACAAATTCCATGGCGACATGGGTCCAGGGTTTTTCCGGCACAGGGAGAGGCTGAAGAAGGCCCGCGGGTTTGAGGCGAGGAAACTTATTTCGGGCGCAGGAGGAGCAGGCCAGCACAAAGTCCCTGACATCTTGAGCAAGAGGAGGCCCCCAGTAGTAGCAGGAGACCAGCTGTAGAGACTTACGGACTCCAGGATGCCCAGCTGTTCGGGAAGAATGTCCCCACTTCAAGATTCTCGGCCGCAAGGCCGGGCGCACATACGTCTTCCCGGGGGGCAAATGTTGAAGATCCACGGAGTCAGCCGCGACGAGGCGTTCAGGAGGGACTATGTGCTGTGGAGGAGACTCAAGACCCACCGTATCCGAGGCACGAGATAGGGCGTTGGCTTTGACGTTCTTCCCGGCTGGCCGAAAGTGTAGCAGGAAGTTAAAGCGGGCAAAAAAGAGCGACCATCTGGCCTGCCGGGGATTCAGGCGTTGAGCCGACTGCAGATACAGGAGGTTTTTATGGTCGGTGAAAATGTCAATAGGGTGACGAGCCCCCTCCAACAAGTGACGCCATTCTTCCAGAGCCAATTTTATGGCCAGTTATTCGCGATCCCCTATGGTATAATTTTTCTCGGCACGAGAGAAAGTCTTGGAGAAAAATCCACATGTTTGCAGTTTACCTGAGGGGGATCTCTGCAGGAGGACAGCACCGGCACCCACCGAGGAAGCATCCACCTCCAGAATGAATGGGCGGTTCGGGTCCGGGCGAGACAAGACCGGAGCAGACGTGAATGCCGATTTGAGACTGTTGAAGGCTTCTTGAGCTTCGGGGGGCCAGGATTTGGGATTGCCGTTCTTCTTAGTTAGCGCCACCAGGGGAGCCACAAGCGTAGAGAAGTGTGGAATAAATTGTCTATAATAGTTGGCAAACCCCAGGAATCGTTGAATGGCCCGAAGGCCCACCGGTTGTGGCCACTGCAACACTGCGGAGAGTTTTGAAGGATCCATCTGGAGGCCCTTATCAGAGACGATGTACCCTAAAAAGGGTAAGCTGGTACGTTCAAAGAGACACTTCTCTGGTTTGGCAAAAAGCTGATGGGTGCGAAGTCGCCTGAGGACCTGGCGGACATGGTGGCGATGAGTTATGAGATCCGGAGAAAAGATTAGAATATCGTCCAAGTAGACAATAACACAGCTGTAGAGTAGGTCCCGGAAGATCTCGTTGACGAAGTTTTGAAATACAGCAGGAGCGTTGCAGAGACCGAATGGCATAACCAGATACTCGAAGTGGCCATCCCGCGTATTAAACGCCGTTTTCCATTCATCGCCTTCTCGAATACGTATTAAATTATAAGCACCGCGTAGATCCAGCTAGCAAAATATGATTTAGCACCGCAGGCCGACGTAGAGTACGGAGATCACGGGCAGCGTGTCGCGGTTAGTTATAGTAATTTTATTTAAGCCCCGATAGTCGATGCAGGGCCGGAGAGACCCATCTTTTTTCTCCACGAAGAAGAAGTCGACTCATGCCGGAGACGAGGACTTCCGGATGAATCCTTTGCGGAGGTTCTCCTTGATGTACTCAGACATCGCCTTAGTCTCCGGGACCGAGAGGGGGTAAACCCGTCCTCTGGGAGGAGAACAGCCAGGTTGCAGGTCAATGGAACAATCATAAGGCCGGTGTGGAGGAAGCGTTTCGGCCTGTTTTTCCGAAAAGACATCAGCAAAGTCCCAGTATGACGTAGGTAGACCTGGAGGAGGCTTGGCAGACTTCAGGGAGGCGACCTGAGGGACGAGCTGCGGTTTAGACAGGCAGCGTGAGTGACATGCGGAACCCCAACGCACGACTTCACCTGTGCTCCAATCCAAGGTCGGGATATGGTCCTGCAGCCATAGGAGGCCCAGAAGGATTTCGGAGGAGGATCGAGGCAGGACAAGAAGTTGCAACGTTTCCTTATGAAGGGCCCCAATCTGCAAGAAGAGAGGGGCAGTACAGAAGCGGATAGCGTCCTTAAGGCATTCGCCACTGACCGAGGAGACGAACATAGGTTTCTGCAACGGAATCACAGGGAGACGAAACCTGGTCACAAGTTCGTGGCTTATGAAGTTTCCTGCCGATCCAGAATCAATAAAGGCGGTGGCCTGAAAGGTGCGGTCCGGTGAAACGCCAATACATACGGGCATGGTCAGACGGGGAGAGGCCGCTCTGACACCTAGGGTCGCCTCTCCTACGAGCCCTAGGTGCGGAAGTTTCCCGGGCGCACCGGACAGTCCCCAATGAAATGGCCAGAACCGCCACAATAGAAGCAGAGCTGCTTCAGACGACGCTGAGAACGTTCCTCCTGGGACAGGTGGGCTCTCTCGACCTGCATAGGTTCCTCTTCAGAGACCATCGGAGGAGGAAGAGGTGACCGCTGGAACATGGGAGCCAAACGGGGGAAACGGCGTGGACGGACGGTTTCCCGTTGAAGGCGAAGCTCTTGTTGCCTTTCGGCGAAGCGAATATCCACTCGGGTGGCTAAATGGATTAGGTCATCCAAAGCTGCTGGTAGATCCCGAGCGGCGAGCTCGTCCTTGATTCGCCCCGAGAGGCCTTGCCAAAATGTCGCCACCAACGCTTCGTTATTCCAGTCCAATTCCGAAGCGAGAGTGCGAAACTGCACCGAATACTGACCGACTGTGGTGTCGCCCTGACGAAGCCGGAGCAGTGCTGCGGCAGCCGAAGAAGTACGGCCCGGTTCCTCGAAGACTGTGCGGAACCCCCGGAGGAAGGTTTGGAGGTCCGCCATCAGAGGATCCCCTCGATCCCATAGTGGCGTAGCCCAAGCCAAGGCTTCTCCAGACAAGAGGCTGATTATGAAGGCCACCTTGGCTCGCTCTGTAGGGAATTGGTGCCCCATCATCTCGAGGTGGATAGAGCACTGGCTGATGAACCCTCGGCATTTCTTGGGGTCTCCATCGTAGCGTGAGGAGAGTGGCAGATGCAGAGCGGGTCCCGAAGCCGGAGCAGGTAGAGCAATGGATGCCGGAGCAACGGATGCGGGTGCGGCGGCGGCAGCCGGTGGAGGCAGACGGGTCGCAAGGTTCTGCATCATGGCCGCTAGCTGGTCGATACGTTGACTCTGCTGGGCGACTGCTGTCGTGATGTCCCGGATATCAGGCAGAGGTACCCTGGCGGAATCCATGGCCAGTTTGTACTGTAACGCAGGAGTGGATCCGCTGGGCCAACGCAAGCGATGATAGCTAAGCCATGCCAGGGAACGGAATCTAAGTAGCCCCCGGTTTTCACCAGAGCCCGCCGCAAAGCGGGATGGACTTGCTGCGGCGTGAGGCTACCAGGTCGTTACCCCTGACGTGACTGGCTTGCGATGGCGGCCGGGGTACAGCGTGGTACAAAGACGTAATCCAGAGGCGTAGTCGGGGACAGGCAGAAGGTCAGGGCAGGCGGCAGAGGTTCGTGGTCAGAGGCAGGCAGACGGTCAGGGCAGGCGGCAAACAGGCAAGGTCAGGAAACGTAAGCAGGCGGACTGGTACACGGGTAATCAGGACAGAACAGCAATACACTCTAGATACTAGGCAAGCACACCAACAAACTGGCAAGGATTGCTGGGGGCGTGTACCTTATATAAGACCAACGGCCGTCAATAACCAATTCACGGCGCGCTGGCCCTTTAAATCCAGTCCAGCCGTCGCGCGCGCGCCTTAAGCAACGGGAATGTGTGCGGCGGCTGTCAGCGCCGGAGACAGGAGCGGGGACTGGTGAGTACCGGGTTTCCAGCCCCGATGCAGAAGGACCACGGCGCCGAGCGCCGTGACAGGTTTAATCTGTATTTATGTACATCTGAATTTATTTTAATGAATTCTATTAATTTATGTGCACTGGCTGCAGCTGCATGGCACTACATTTAATTCAGTTATACATAGATTTGTTTATCTCATTCCAAGTGTACAGTTTTACTTGCTTCTGTAGGCATAGAGTCCATGAACAACTTACATAGTTACATAGCTAATACGGTTGAAAAACTATGGGTGACATGTATGAAGATCGGCTTGTCGGAGCGCCTGTTTTCACGTTGTTTTTAGTGAAAGCTGCGCCTCATTTATGTCGGCACCCGAGGTGTGAAGTTCCCTGCGCCTCGCCAGTGTGTGAGGCGCATTGCGGAACTTAGGTGCATAAGGAATGCACCTAACATGTGTTACGATTCGAGGCAGGCTGGAACTCAGCGAAAAATCATTCAGCATGTTAGTGAATAGCAAAAAGAGTTGTCTTTCAAAGTAATGAATGAATAAAGATAAATATCAAAGTTGACTCAAATCGATTTCAATGTATAGAAAAAGTTTATCATAATTATACCAAATATATATCTGAAAACAAAAAAAAACAGCTATAAAAGGTCTTTAAAAAGGGAGAGAATTAAACTAATTGTACTTAATTAAGCCAATGCAGATGTTGTACAGATGTTAATTTATTTTTATTTTTTTAATACAAATGATAAAAGGATTTGTTCTTCTTTCACCTTTTATTCTATTTAGTATCTACAGCAAGAGCCAGCACAGCACAGGTCTTGCTGGGACCTGTGGTCCTCCACACAGGATTTCTATGCTACTCCCCGGGCTTCATTCTAGACTTATTTACGGATATTTACGTAAATACATCACCAAATGTGCCTAAAATAATAAACTATTAGCTTACAATGGATTCCTATGGAAATCCGGTAGTAATTGCGGACGTAAAAACGTCTAGAACGAAGCCCAGGGAACATAGAAATCCTGCTTGGAGGACCACAGGTCCCAGCAAGACCTGTGCTGTGCTGGCTCTTGCTGTAGATACTAAATACAATAAAAGGTGAAAGAATAACAAGTCCTTTTTTTTTTTTTTTTTTAACAAAAAAACAAACATCTGGGCAACATCTGCATTGGCTTATTTGATGTTAAATTAGTGTAATTTGCACAGACTTTGGAATACATTTTGTAGTGGATATTTTTTTCTTTGAAGCTAATGTATATTGGAATTAATGTTATTGGATAAAATGTACTAATACATTGATTTAATTGTTACAGCACTTGGATATGTCTGTTTATTAAGTACTTCATTTCAATGACCAATCCATTTTATTCTTCTTACTATGGCGAATGTATTTCCAACGCAAAATCCGTCCTGAATTACATTGCAAATACGTGTCACAAAGTGTGGCACGTATTTGCAATGTAATTCCGGATGGATTTGTGTCCACAAATTCTCCCTGAAAGAATCCTGGGGAACAGAGCCTTACACCCCTACAAGAATAAAATGGATTTGTCATTTAAATGAAGTACTCAATAAACAGACATATCCAAGTGCTCTAACAATGAAATCAATGTATTAGTATATTTTATCCAATAACATTAATGCCAATATATTATCTCCTACGAAAAAAATCTCCACTATAAAATGTATTCCAAAGTCCGTGAAAATTACACTAATTTAACATCAAATAAGCCACTGATGATGTTGTCCAGATGATTTATTAAACATTTTCCATAACAATTTTAGATGTATTTGGCTGCTTTGAACTTTAATGCAATTCAGTATATACAACAAAAGGCAGCACAGCACAGGTCTTGCTGGGACCTGTTGTCCTCCAAGCAGGATTTCTTGCTTAATTATTTATTCTTCTTGACAAATCATTTATTTTTTGTAGTGTACTGCTGTAAGTGTAGAACTATAGCACTACAAGATTTCCGCACTTCACTTCAACTTCTCCGCTCAGATAGACCACATTAAACTAGGTCTGCCTGTCGGAGCTGTAAAGCGCTGGAATGCGCCTCACTTTGCCGACCCGCAATCATGCATGCCTCGGAGTTTTCGAATTTGCTGCGTCCCACCCCAGAACGCCCACACCACGCCCATTGCACGCCCCTTCATTTTAGGCTCCTGGGGGTTTTA
>JAODAL010019937.1:0-70705 GCA_025379985.1 Phyllomedusa bahiana | reverse complement strand
ATTGGCATCAAAAAGGGCAACATTTTGGCAAAGAGCAGGTCCAATTCTGATACTGCGTGAAGAAACCTTTTCTGCCAATGCAACTTTTAGACACATATCTGGATCTGGTAGCCCTCTGGTTAATTTTGTTGGTGACTGTTTCCCTGTAGCATGTTGGCCGACCTTGCGCCCCTTCGTAGCCGACATTTAAAACAGTCACAGGTGGTGTCCTCTGTTTCCACTTTGTTTATTGCAATGGTGCCATTTTTCTACTAACGATACATTTTTACAACAGCAGTAAGCAAACAGTTTAAAAGTTTCCACACTTGCCTGAAAGTCAATACACCCCTCCTTTTTATAACTCAGATAAATCGTACCATGATAGCAACGAGGAATATATGTGTCTCACAGCTTACATACCCACCAAGCCAACTCCCCACACGTGACTGCCTTCATCAGTATGCATTCCCAAAAGTTAAAGCATAATTGGACTTGGAAAATCTACGTTATATGTTATTAAAATGTAAAATATGCATTTGCAACAAAGTTCCCCTGAAGAAAATGAAACTGTTGTCAACATAGTCTGGAATTTTTTGGAAAATGTATACTCTACAAATAAATTATTAATTTTACATTTAACTTTTATACATTAGGTACATCCTTACTGTATACTCTTAGATACACAGGGGGTTTGCAAAAACTACAACCACAAACCCTTAAATATATTTTATTGATGTTTTATGTGATAGGACAACACAAAGTAGCAAGTATTTGTGAGGGGAAAAGAGAATGAGATGGCTTTTCCAAATTAAAAAACGGAAAAGTATAGTGTGCATATGTATTCAGCCCCTCTGATCAATACTTTGTAGGGACCACCTTTAGCTGCACTGAAAAGCTGCAGTCTGTTGGGAATGCTCTACCAGCTTTTTTACACTAGAGGATGGAATTTGTGCCCATTCTTCATTACAAAGTAGCTCTAGCTCAGTCAGATTGGTCAGCGAACATTTGTGAACAGCAATTTTAAAGTCCTGCCACAGATTCTCAATGGGATTTATGTCTGAACTCTGACTGGGCCATTTTAACACATGAATATTGTTTGATTTAAACCATTCCATTGGAGCCTTGACTGAATGTTTAGGGTTGTTGTCATGCTGGAAAGTGAACCTACGCCCCATTATCAAGTCTTTTGTAGTCTCTAACAGGTTTTCATCCAGGATTGCCCCCTATTTAGCTCCATCCATCTCCCCATCAACTCTGAACAGCATCCCGGTCCCTCTAAAGCAAAGCATCCCACAACATGATGCTACTACCACCATCATGCCTCATGGTGGGGATGGTGTGTACAGAGTGATGTGCAGTGTTGTCTTTACTCCACACACATTGCGTTTGGCATTTAGGTCTCATCTGAGCAGAGCACCTTCTTCCACATGCTTGCTGTGTTCCCTACTTTGCTTTCTGCAATCTGCAAGTAGGACTACTTATGACTTGCTTTCAAAAATGATTTTTTTTCTTGGCCCTCTTCCATAAAGGCCAGATTTGTGAAGTACACAACTAATAGTTGTCCTGTTTACAGATTCTCCCACTTGTGCTGTGGATCTCTGTAGCTCCTCCAGAGTGACCCTGGGTCTCTTGAATGCTCCTCTAAATAGTGATTTCCTTGTCTGGGCTGTCAGTTTAGGGGACCACCATGTCTTGGTCAGTTAGAGGTTGTGCCGTACTCCTTCAATTAAACAGTGCTTCGTGACATGTTCAGAACTTGGGCTATTTTTTAAAATCTAACCCTGCGATACACTTTGCCATAACTTTATCCTTGAGCTGTCTGTCTGTGTTCCTTGTTTTCATGATGCTGTTTGTTCACTAATATTTTCTAACAAAACTCTGAGACTTCAACAATACATTAGTAATTATTCTAAGAATAAATTATATACAGATCTACTCTATTTACTAATTAGGTGGCTTATAAAGGCAATTGCTCACACTAGATTTTATTTATCAGTATCACAGTACAAAGGGCTGAATCTATATGCACGCCACACTCCAGATTTTTAATTTTCAAAAATATCATTTTCTTTAGACTTCACAAATACTTTGTGTTGTTCTATCACATAAAACATCAATAAAATACAATTAAGTTTGTGGCTGGAAAAATGAGGACCTGTTCAATGGGTATGAATAATTATGCAAAACACTTAATTTCCATACACACCATCTAATTCCCTAATGTCTAAGATCTAAGCCTATTACGTTTATCTTTATCAGACAATAGATACAAATAAGAAATTGTATTTAGCTGTAAGAAAAAGTGTTTTGTGACTCATTGGAGGCAAAGAATGATTCTTCTGAGCATGAAGTTATGTTGCAATGTGTCTTCTGCCAAGATATACCTCTGCTTTGTCAAGAACAAAGTCAATGGTCAAAGCAGAATATAAATTTATGTCATAATATCCTTAAAAAAATTTTATCTAGTCTCCAGGAAATGTGCAACGTGATATAAACAAGTCACCATTTTATATTTACAACAAACAACTAGAAATGGAGCCAATCCCGTTTTTTTTACGGGTGTATATATTACAGAAATACAAGCTTAATCTGTAAATCATCCTGCAGCAGTGCACTAGTCATCTCTATGTTATAAAAAAGACAAATCCTCTTTGTGCGGTACTTTCTTTTATTTGTTTCTACTTCACTATTAATCACTAGCTACGAGCTTTGTTCATATCCATATTAAAGTTATGACATTAGAGTCAAAAAGACATAACTAAAATGAAGCCTTCTTTCCCCAAGTCCTCTACTGATCACTAAATGAAGCCTAAAGTATCTGTTGTAAATATATATGGTTCATTTCAGATGTTTTATTTGTGCAGTGCAAGTAATTTTGAAGCAGTGACCTATGGCAGAGTATCAAGTTTAAAAAAAGAATTAAAAAATATACTGTGAGACTTTAGTAGACCTAATGTAGTCACAGTTTACACTGGGACAGAAAAGCATAAAAGACTGTAATTGACACACCACAGTATATGTGGGACTATCTTTTGACACATAGGGCGACATGTATGAAAGAAGGCTTGTCGAAGTGAATAGTCGAGTCTCATTTTCAGTGCATAGTGTATGATGCGCCTGATGTATGAAAGTGGTTTCTATGCGTTCATAAATGGTGTGTAAAGTTTGACGCGCCTCGCCTATGTGTTAGGCGCATTATGGATCTTAGGCGCATAAGTAATGCGCCTAACATGAATTAAGGTTATAGACAGGCTGGAAATAAAAAGAAGTCATTAGAATAGCATGTCAGTGAATAGAAACTATGGTACTGATCTTGCTTGGTGGAACACAGGTCTCAGCAATACCTGTGCTGTGCTGGCTCTTGCTGTATGTATAATAAAGAATGAAAGCAAAAATAAATGTCAAGTAATACGCCTGGAAATTAGGCATGGAGAGACCACCTTCCAAACGCGGCCGCGTCAATGTGGCTCTAGATATTCTAGACTGCCCCCCGGACCAAACAAACTGGGTAGTAATCTTCTTGAGAGAGCGAAAGAATGATTTGGGAATTTGAAGCGGTACTGCCTGGAAAAGGTAGAGCAGACGGGGTAGCACATTCATTTTTAATATATTTATGCGGCCAATCCAAGAGCAGTCCTTGCGGTCCCACCTGCTTAGGTCACCCTGGATGGATTGGAGTAGGGGGGCAAAATTAAGCTCAAATGTTTTTTGGGGGTCTGAAGGGATATGAACCCCCAAGTATTTGAGCGATACTACAGCCCAGGAGAAGGAGTAGTTGTCTCTGATCAGGGCTTGAGTATCAGACGAAAGGTTAAGGTTAAGGGCTACGCTTTTTGATATATTGATTTTATGGTTACTTAAGGAACCAAAGTCCCTCAGGGCCCTGAGTATGGAAGGGAGTGAGATGAGAGGTTCCGTTATATACAACAGTAAGTCATCCGCGAAAGCGGAGCATTTGACTTGCGTTGATCCGACCGGGATCCCATGTATTGCAGTATCCGAGCGAATGTCTCTCAACAGATGCTCAACCACCAGGGCATAAAGAAGTGGGGATAGGGGGCATCCCTGCCTGGTACCATTGCGGATGACGAAGGGAGCCGAGAGGGATCCATTGACTCGTACCTGAGCCTGGGGGGAGCGGTACAATGCAAGGATTTTGGATAATAGACTCGGTCCTATCCCGAGAGATTTGAGGGCTCCTACCAAGAAAGGCCATGCAACTCGATCAAAAGCCTTCTCGGCGTCCAGTGAAAGCAACATACAGGGAATCTTGGAGGTACGGGCTTGGTGGATGATAGAGAAAGTCTTCAATGTGTTATCCCTAGCCTCTCGTCTAGGAACGAAGCCTACTTGGTCCAGATGGATCACCTCGCTCAGCAATGGGTTCAATCTGAGCGCTATCAGCTTTTCAAACAGTTTAGCATCAGTATTATCAGAGAGATAGGGCGGTAGCTCTGGCAGGCTACCCAGTGGCACCCTTGCCGTGGCTGCCTTGCTCCATGCTGCCCAAAAAAATCCTACATACTCTACCCCTGATAATCCAAAACACCATTCTGACTCACAGGGCTTTCCCGACTTCCATGCATATCCTGACCTCAGGTAGCCCCCTGACTCCACTCACAGGGAACCCCTCTCTATCATGTGAACTAAGAGCAGCCACCTCCCTCCTTAAAGGAGCCAAAGGCTTTCTGACTGCGGAAGATCTCTTGGAGGGTGGCGAGTTTCGACCTTACTCTAGTCTTGCTTCAGGATCTGCTTTGGGGCGGTTCTCCAGACTGAACTTTTACCAGCTACGCAGCTTCTTCACAACATATAAAGCATCTCTATCTCTAGAGAGATCGTTGAGACCCTTTGAAACATGGTGCGTGCAGAAGGTCCACTCTGAGCATCGCCTCTCAAAGCTTTATGGTCTTTTAACGGCTCCCTCCGGCCCTTCTAAACTCTCATTTCAGGAGGCGTGGGAGAGGGACTTGGCAAGAGACTTTACGGAAGAAGACTGGAGTAAGATATTTTTCCTGGTCCACAAGACCTCTATCTCTGTCAGGATCCGAGAAATGAACTACAAAATTCTCTCTCGCTGGTATAGGGTTCCCTCCCTATTGCATACCATATACCCTGCAGTATCTGACATATGCTGGAGGTGTCAAAAAGAAACCGGGACCATGGTCCATGTGTGGTGGGGATGCTCCTCCCTCCAACCTTTCTGGATCAAGGTCATCCAGGCCATTCAACTGATTTGCAAAGAACAACTGCACAATGACCCAGCTGTCCTGCTCCTCTTTGCCATTCATCTGCCGGCCTGTATCCTGAAATCCCATCTGATCTCTGCCCTATTAAACGCGGCTAAAGCGGTCATCCCCAGATTGTGGCGTTCAACTGAGTGCCCTTCCATCACGGTATGGTATAAGGAGGTTCACACAGTGTGCAGGATGGAGGAACTGCGCAGCGAGTCTCTTGATGAGATGGAACGGTTCTTCCATGTCTGGAATGATTGGCTCGACTTCTGCAAATCACCACATTACCTTACTCTTTGAGGGAGAACCGTTCGGACTATACTTCTGCGATCTCCTTCGCCCTCTGCAATGTACGCCTCTCTTGGTCCCGAGACTACCAGCTCCGACTGCTCCCCTCCTACCCCCCCTCCCATTATCCCTGTTAGTTCCTCCTGAGTTTCTCCAACCGCTGTTATCAAGGTTTATGTCGGTTCTTAAACACTGCGGTTCTGAGGATCATGGTGGGGATGTCTGTTTCGCCACTCTCCCCTGTGACCAGAGAATTTTTTAGAGTTAATCTACCTACGAATGAGTTCCTTCCAACACACTGTGGGAGTGTATTTTTCTTCTTGCTTTGATTTGTCATTTTCGCAAGGGCTTCAGACATTGATAGGAATCACTCTTGTTTTGCTGCTTTGGAAGAAGACAATCCTACATGAATTCACGATTGTTGCTCCAAGTAAATGTTTGGGAAAACCAACAACCTCTTATCTTTCCCTAGAAGGGTTAGTCAGATCTCAGTAAGACAATTTCTACTTTATGTATCCACCACCAATGACTTGTTGTTTTAGATTCATGTTATTATTGATACTATGCTATGGATATGTTATACCCAGTGTATTCTTTCAATAAAACCGTTTTGAATTTGAAAAAAAATAAATTTCAAATTTAATGTAGTAAAAATGTAAAATATAAAAATCTGAACAACAGTTAATATAATGTAAAATTATTGTAAGATTCAATGAATTTTACATACATTTTATAGGAGATATTCTATATTTTGGGGACATTATATATTTTTATATTAAATTTTATATGATCACATTTTTCATTCAATTTAAATAATTACATTTTATACAGTTTGATAATTATAATTTAAAATTTCTTTTTATATTGTACGGTGTAGTTGAGAAAGTTTGGCCATTTCTGTCCCTTACAGCAGATCTCTCTCCACGTCGACTCCTCAGGCTCAGACAGATCACATTGAAATAGGTCTGCCTGTTCGAGCAGTAATGCGCCTAGTTTTGCCAAACCACATTCATACAAGTGTCTAATAATATGAATCTGGTGCGACACACCTCCATAATGCGCCCAGAACACCCCCCCATGTTAGGCGCATTCAAAAGTGTCAAGTCTTACGAACAATGCGCCTAACACATACGTTAGGCGCATTAGACATCGTAGCCAGCTTAGTTAGGTGCATTGTACGCCAGAAAAAGGGTGAAAAATCCTTTCATACATGTCGCCCATGCTGTCCAGACTTTTTCATAGTGCACATCCAAATTTATTTAATTTATTTTCATGTCACTGTGTGTTCACTGTCCATGTGTATCTGTCACTAGAATTTTATAAGGGTGCAGTGCCCTTTTGGGAAGTCCCCCTGGAAATCTAAAGGGTGTGTCTTGGCCTCCAGATTTCTTACTCCTGTACGCACCACATGGGGAGGCAAGGAGGACACTGGAAGGACAGCACAGGTGAAAGCCAAAAACAAAACAAGCCCTCCTTTAGCTTAGGCTATGGCTTGCCACTGATCCCTGATTCTTGCAAAGTCTTTTGGCTCAGAAGGTTGGGGAAAGTTGTGAGTGCATTGTTTTTGATCATAGTTTATGATGGACGCCATACTTGTACATTTTTCTTGTATGGCATGCTAAACTTTTTTTAGGTCACTGAAAAAACATAGTCTGACTTTACCTGAGGAGTAGTGCCTGGCTTACAAAACTCCGTGTCCTCAAGAACTGTGACATGTCATCACAAAAAGGTGGGATATTAAGGTACTTTTTAAAGGCGATATTAAAACATTGTAACATCATCAGAATATGGGTCAGACATTTTATTTCCTTTTTGTAAAATTTCAGAAAATCAAGGTAGATTACTACAAGTTAAAAAAAATTTAAAGTTTCAATTACCTTTGCTTTCCATGTGGCATTTCCACAGATATTTGAGAGTCTGGCTGGCCTCATCAAGTAGATTGTTAAGCTTTGGCACTGATAAGCCAATGTTTTTTCCTTAAAATAAAATAAATGTGCACAGGGGAAAAACATAATTAAACATTACAATTAAATGAAAAAAACAAACAGTAATTCAAACTGTAACTTTATTATGAATCCTTTTCAATGCCTACCATTTACAGATGGTACAAATCCCACCAGATCTGCATAATATAACTTTGTGAATGAATCCATTATGACATGGAGTTTTTGAGCCAAAACTGCAACATTTGAAAACCCTGTAAAGCAAGAACAGATCAAACACATCATGGTCTTTTATATGTTTCGTTTGTCAAATCATTAAAACAAAACTTTCAGCACTGAAGTAATGCTGACTTCTTCACTTCTACAATCACCCTATACAGTATAAACATATAGTACATAGCAGCAGTGCCTATCTTCTTTCGGTGTAGGGAGTTCAAATGCCAGTTGCAATGGTGATCATGTTACTCAGCATGGAGTTCAAGCATGATCACCTCTGGTGGTGGGAACCCTGAGTTAGAAGGCTACCACACATCTGCTATGAGACTGGTTAGTTAAGTTTATACTTTCTAATGAATAACTACTGTCAGGGGCATGACTTTGAACACTAATGCAATATGGAGGACCTAACACACTGTCCTATAATCTTGTGGCAGTATAATTGAAATCAGTTACACAGGAGCGGAGAAGACTTCTTGATGCTATCTCTCTTTACAAGTGGTTAAAACCATGAACTTTTACTAAGTCTCCGATGAGATGTCTTAATAATTGGAGCGGCACGAACTATAAACAGCAAGTATTCCTTTGCATAATTTGCACTAATTGTGTTTGTTGAATAAAAGGCCACAAATGAAGAAAGTTGGATAAGTCTTTTATATGCATGTGGACCTAACACAATGTGCCATTGACACTGCTATCTCTGCACTTATAAGGGGCAGATTACACAATGTTTTATACCACGTCTGTGATATCTGTCGAGACACCAAAGAGAAGGTACCCTGTGACCTTCACAAGCTCAACATAGCAAATACAGTCCAATAAAAACTATGTTTGCTCTATTTCCTGGTGACATTTGCTTTCCCAGTGGGACTAAGGCCACAGCACCTTACTGTTTTGGCAGCCTGTTTATGGTATCCCATAGAATACCGTGAAAATGTATCCCAAAAGATACTGCTGCAAGGTCACAAATAGTCCATAGACTTCTGTAGGGCAAATATAGATCTAATTGGACTAAATGTGGTCTACTTAGTGTATAAAAATGGTTTCTGCATCAAACCCTTTTGTGTCCTACAGGGAAAATGTATACCGCCACAAAATAGAGCTAACGTAATCCAGAAAGGACTATATTTTCTTTATTAATTTCTACGTTGAAAAGGTACCCAGACTGATACCACAGTTGTGGAGTAAAATGCCCCTTATAACCATGTTCCTAAGTAGGATAGGTCTGATTTCAAATGTTTTCACTATACAAAATGCCTAGACAAATATTGTTTGTAGATGTAGCTGAACATTGTTTTGCATTTAATAACTAAAACCATGCATACACTGAGCTGTGCACTTCATAAAAGTATTCATAAATGTTGTACAGAACACCTACCAACCATTTTTATATATAATAAAAACTGTGTGTACACTTGAAAGGAATATTCTATTCTGTTCCACCTAAATATAATTAAAGTAATTCAGAAAACACAGCCTTACTTATTTGATTCTTTCCTTATGTAACTACATTTTGTTCATATTGACAGATACACTTGGAAGTCAGCAAGGAAAAACAAACATCCCTCTAAAATATGTCTGAATCATGTTCTATAAACAAAATCAATTGAAGCAATAGACCAAATTATAATAATTATCCATCTTTGTAGACTAATTATTTTATCTCATGCTGGCCAAGTACATAGCACATTTGCTAATAGAGTTTTGAAGATTTATGATTTCATGCCAAGTTGAGTTTCCTGTCATATGAAGATACCAGAAGAATTGGTCTATCTCACTAAAACCCATTCTCTCCACACATTTCATACAGCAGAAAATTACAAGTACTGATAAGGTCATTTCAAGTTTTTTAATGCTATACAATATATAATAATGGATGTACTTATCCGTGAAGCACGGGTAATTGATCTGCGTAATTAAAATTCACCAAGATTTATTGGAATGCACTGGGAAAACTGATACTATGCAAATAACAGCCTAACAAAGATTTGCAGTTATGTGTAAAACACATTCATATATTTTAATATTCCTAATAAATTAGGGTAATAAGACTGGGTGGTAAAGCAAAGCTGTGGTATTTTCAGCTAACTGAATTGTAATACATCAAATTAATAACAATAAACATTCACAACAAGTAACACACTTCATGTATCAGGAGATATGAATCAGGGCGTACGTACTGTTGAAACCGGAATATTACATGCACTATAGAAAAAGACACATATGCATGTTTTTCTCATCTGACATGAAATCCGAATAAACCTTACCCGTTTTAGGTCAATTAGGATTACCAAAATTATTTATATTTGCCAAATGCCAGAATAATGGGAGATCATTTTTTAAGGCACTCTGCAAAGTCAAAAGTTTAAATATGTTTACATATGTTTCATTAGTATTTGGTAGTATTGCCCTTAAATTGTATGACTTGGATCAAATGTTTTGGATATCCTTCCACAAGCTTCTCACAATAGTTGGTAGGAATTTTGACCCATTCAAATTGCCACTCCAAAACAATGACTTGCTTCTCTTTAAGCCACTTTGTTACCTGTTTGGCAGTATGCTTCGGGTCATTGTCCATTTAGAAGACCCATTTCTGCCCAAGTTTAACTTTTTCCTGGCTGATGTCTTGAGTTTTGCTTATTTTTCCCATATAAATTTTTCCCTCATGATGCATCATTATTGTGAAGTTAATTCCTCCTAAATAGTAAAACCCAAATTATTCTGCACTCGGTTGTTTCACTATTGGATGGTGTCTAATTTCAAGTAAATCACACAATTAATCACATCAATCAGTATATAAATGGGGTAATTATGGCCCAAAAGTTTTACAGCCACTATGAAAGACACAATGCATGTTTTTTTTCCTCTGTGAAAATCCGAAAAACTTAATCGTTTTTATATGATTCTTATTGATATTAAACCAGTAATGGGACTTTTCCTAAGGGGCCTCTGCAGTCAAAAGTTTACAATATTTTACTGTTTCTTTAAGTAATATTGCCAGTGTACTGACTTGACAAGGTTTTTGGATATCCTTCTAAGGGCTTCTCACATGTTGGAGCAAATTTGCACCCTATCTTGCCACTCAAAACACAGATTGCTCCTTTTTGACCCACTTTGACCTGTTGGCAAGTTCTTATCTTGTTTGAAAACCCCATTCCCCCAACAATTTTTGTGATGCTTGAATGTTTAGGCACCTTTCACAGGTATATAGAAAGTGACCACCCCACTACAGACGGCTATCCAAAAATTTTTCATACTTGGCCGAATCTTCTGATTTTACTATGTTATTGAATAAGCAGTGTTTTTCTGGTGTTGCCACCTAAAACCGATTGTTGTTTACTCGTGCCGTTTCTAACTGACCTCGATTGTTGCATTAACCGGGAAGCTTCAAATGGACTTCGAACATAAATTATATGGGCTGTCTCAAATTCTTTAAAGACATAGTAATTCTAGTGTATGTAAACTTTTAACTTTGCAGAAAGTAATAAAAATGCCTTTAAATATTATCTCTCTTGTATTATTCTGGCATTTGGCAAATATAAATAATTTTGGTAATCCTAATTGGCCTAAAAGGGGTAAGGTTTATTCTGATTTCATGTCAGATAGTGAGAAAAACATGCACATATGTCTTTTTATATAGTGTATGTAAACCGCTGGTTTCAACTGTACATGTTATCTTTATTTCCTCCATTGTAATATACATAAAAATAAATTAAACTTTGAAATAATTGACGTTATGTAGAGAAATACTATTTCCATTGTAGGAAGACCTTTTAATACAGTAAATACAATTTATTTATCTGACAAGATCTGTCAATATATCATTTTATTTTCAATATCCCAGGTTTCTCAAATTCTGCGAATCTAGCCAGATTGTTGAAAATTGCCAGATTGTACCTCATTCTAGCAATACAGTTAGAGCTTGTAGAGAAAAAATTATTTGAAGCCAAAGACAAAATGCACACTTCCTTTTGTAGTAACTGTTGTGCTTTTGGCCCTGTCTTATATACATGCCTGGGGAACAGACATATGTTGATTGCCAAAAACTAGACTTTTCTCACTCCAGGAAAACAGTGAAACGGCTTCCACTATTTGACTGTGGTATCGGAAAGCCTTGGCATTGGTAAATGTGAATGTGGAAAACTTAAAACATGTTAAGTTGAATGTGGTTTTGACATACAATGGTTCAGGAAAGTAAACAAAAATATTGTAATCTGATTTCATTTGTTGTTTTTTGTGTGGTGTGTGTGTGTTGTGTGTGTTGTGTGTGTGTGTGTGTGTGTGTGTGTGTGTGTGTGTGTGTTAGCAGATCTCGAGACTACAGATGTTGCTGAGACTCAATAATGGGCAACACAGCAGTCATTATAAATTATTGTTTACTAAAATGATGTACTAAAATCATATATGATGAAATATTTGCCATTATGGTGATAACCAACCCTAGGATTTCCCAAAAGAACATAAAACCTTACCACAGTTACCAATTGTATTACTCAATTATTCATTTTTTTTAACAAACCATACTAGCTTATATAATTTAGACCCATTAAATACTAAATCCAAGTATGTGCTGTATGTTATATTTTCAAGAAAGTATTGAATCCTTTAAGTGGTTTCTTTAACCCTAAAGCTATTTTAGGTTGATGTACAAAGGGTATTATATTATGATGTTGTTGGTATAGCTACGTAGCTGTCAATCCAGTGAAAACAAAAGCTTGGTGAGTGTTGTCGCTTTCTCCCCTGCCTTGAATTGCTCTCCTCGATAAACACATTAGATATACATTTATACGTTCTGTGGGCTTAATGTACTACCATCCATCTGCTATGGTGGCTTACAGCCTGTTTGCAGCCCCAGACTGCCAAATGTAGTTCTTTTTGTTATTTCTGTCTTATTTAACTGCCAAGAATGAAATGCAGTTAAAAAATATTTTAAAGCTCTTATTAGCTGTACATTTTCAACACTAAGTCCAATAACTACATAAAGTCTGTTATTTAATTTGCCAGCAATTTAGAGCAATTAGTATCTAATTTACCTTACATAAATGAATTCCTGTGCAGCATGATCCTTCCTATACATTAGACATGCTCAGTACAACTAAATCATAATAATATTAAGAATTAATAACACAACATTTAATATAGTATTAAATAAGGAAAATTTCAAGTATAAGATTACAGGTTCTTGGTTTATATAAGACAAATGCAATTAAATTACACAGTAAATAAAACATATTCAGAGGATCTCTAATAAGATTCTGTCCTGCGAGCAGATTTACTTGAAATACCTTTAAGAAGGAGCTTGGTTTCAAGAATAAACCTGATAGGAAATTCACCGATTCCAACCATTCGAAAGCAGTTCAGAAGGTTATCGGATAGCTTGTACGAATTAGAGCAGTTGTTTGTAGGCATAGCAGCCCAAGGAGACCTTAAGTTATATTAATAAAAACAACAAAAGTAATTAACAATTCCATGATGACAGACATATATATGTCAGAAAAAAAATAGCCTTATTGTCATCAGGTATTATTTATCAACTGTTAAAGTATTTAACAGAGCTGGAACATCAAATAAATCAGAATTATATGAAACTGGATATTATAACATAATAAACTGCTGATGACAAGAAACAATAACTATTACGATAAATGTTTATCCGTCAGTAAATAGTAAAAGACAATCTATCCCTCATAAAGACAATGTACACAGTTTTAGTCTTTCTAAATAGTATCACTGACCACAACAAGGCATCACTGGTTTAAAGGGAATGTGTCATAAAAAAATGACTTTTTGTCTAACTCACATTTTTAGGTTAAACACATTTTTTAGTAATTTTTGGTTACTTTTTTTTAATTTTCCATATCACTTTCAGTATGTTTTTAATAATTCTTAAGTCCTGCAGTTTTCACTTTGGCCACTAAGCCTAATAATCGTCTGACACTTCCTGTTCTGTTTAGAGAGCTTTTCAGCAGTGTCTTCATTATCAGTTAAAAGCAGGGTCAACACTGAAAGGAGACACATGTGTACAGATAACACAGAATCCACCAGTCCAAGAGGAGATGTCACAGCTCCCCTCTCCCCTCCCTTCACAGTAAAAACTCTCCTATACAAGTCTATGGGACAGAATCTGTCTTAGAATCCTATGTGCATGAAGCTGCTGTAAAGTATCTCTCTGACTGATGTTAAAGCAGTGCAAGCAAGAATGTCTTCACCACAATCATATATAGACGGCCGAATAGAAAAATCTACAATCAGGAAATAAAAACGACTGAGAGGAAAAGAATATGGATCAGGGTCTTGATTTAATAAGTCAAAAAAAATAATAAATTGGTGACATATTCCCTTTAAAGATTATTATAATGTCGATTGACATTTGCGTAAATCCGCTGCTTTTAGTAATGAGTCGGAGGGTGAGGCTGCTTTGCTCTTTGTTTTTGTAACATAATTAGATTACTCTGAATTGCTTACTCAGCTGATAAATACAAATCTAGTCTATTCAACATAATGGCCTTTACTATTTCAACATTATTCTAAATAAAAGGCTACAAGATAAAATCTCTGCTACTTAACACATCTATACTGTTTATGAAGCTTCTTTCGGACTTTCTTTTTTCATATTTTATCATGAGACTGGAAGCTTTAAAGGGTATTCTATCTTTAAACAATATGGAATCTAGATGCTGCCAAGTAACAGTTGTATGAAGGAAATTTCTAAATTTCCCAATTTTAGCTTTAACTTGTCATGAACACTTTGTAGCAAATTTGTAGCAACCATAACCATATTTATTAAATATTTCAAACACGGTGACACTGGCTAACTACTGCACCCATAGAATCGACAGATAATCATAATTTGGTAGCAGTAGTTGGCAGAGTAAGTGTTAAATGTTTGTTTGGTCGACATTCTTAGATAACACATCTGCAAAAATAACACAATTAACATACATATTAAGAGCTCCATACCTTTTCCTCATAGCAATGCATGCACCTGCCGGGATAAAAGACACTTCTTCCAATTGTAAAGTGACTGTTTCTTTCCCAGAATGTCTTGCTGTCTGAATCTGTGTAAGAAACTGTGCTAACAACATCATGCTTGGTTGAAGCAACTGTTCAATTCCATTCATGCAAATCCAGGCTCCTAAAAGAAAACAAAAACAGAAAGTATTAAATATTGCAATTACTGAGATTGTCTTATACTGAGATCGTTTTATACCTCTAGCCCATGTGTGCATGTTACTTATTTAATGTGCAGTATGTATATGAACTAACTGGTGGCTGGCCATAACCACTGGGAATGGATCTCACCAAAAGTCCAACTTCAATTCTAATACAAACATAGAAAAAAGGCAATTGATCATCACCGATCCACAAGCAATATCGGTGTAAAAGTTACCTGCTGCATAAAAGGTGATGTTCAGCATGCTAACATATGTCTCAGTACTGCAATGTGAAGTGAGGCAATTTCCTTGAAAGAATTAAGGCCACTTCTCCACTTTCCACCCCTCATCTCTTGGTTACATGGGATGTCACAAGTCTTTACACTTCCATTAACCATACACTTGGCTTGGAAGCAGTCGGTAAATTCTTGAGCATTAACCTTTTTGACCCAACATCCAGACAATTTTGCCTGGATTTACTCTCCCTGATTTTGAACAACAACTTTTTCTTATTTGGAGACCAATTTTACCTCCAACGGAAAGGCACTGCTTTGGGGAGCAATGTAGCACCCTCTAGTCCCCTGAGTCGATTGCTAAGCTCTTATCAATCGACTTGAGGCCTTAACAACCGGCTTAACAAACCAAACGGGAGTCCTCGAGTCGATTGCTAATCTCTTATCAACTGACTTGTCTTGAGGCCTTAACAACCGGCTAACGTCTATAGTGACTCACAATCAATAAGTTATGTCCCCAGTGTAGGTAATTAGGTCCCCTGAAAAGTTATAAGTCCCCCAGTAGGTGGAGATATAGTTTTATGTTCCAGTAGGTAGGTGTATAAGTTATAGGTCCCCCAGTGGGTATACAGAAGGGTTTTATGTCCCCAGCAGGGGATTTCAGATAGGTTATATGTCCCCCGGGATATAGATAGGTTTATGTCCCCCAAACGGGTATATAGATAGGTTATGGGCCCCAGCGGGTATATAGATAGGTTATAGTCTCCCCAGGGGTATAAGATTTGGTTATTGTCCCCCGCGGATTTATAGATAGTTATAGGTCCCCCCAGCAGTCTATAGATAGGTTTTTTAGGTCCCCCCGCCGGTATATAGATAGTTTATAGGTCCAACTTCGCTCTACACTCCGGCGGACGCAAAATACAGTTAGTCGTGGCGCCGCTGCAGTCACCGATAGCCAAGGTCCTAAGCCGGTACATTAGCGAGCGGTAACGACTGAGGACCTTGACGATCGGCGGCAGCGACGGCGCCAGGGACTAGCACCCCCTTATCGGAAAATCTTTATGGCCATCTTTGAATTGGAACATATATATACTCATCCACTCTTTGTACTACATTACAAGATTGGGCTTCGATTCATTGATGACATCTTCTGTATCTGGACAGGCCCACTGATACACTACTACAATTTCATGAATTCATCAGTGCCATACATCCTGACTTACATTTCACCTTACACTACAGTCAGGATAAAATAAATTTTCTGGACCCCTACATTTTATCTGATGCGTCAGGTAACCTCTCTTCAGATCTTTACAGGAAACCTACAGACCGAAATAGCCTCTTACATTACCATAGCAACCATGCACCAAATACCAGATACTCATTACCTAAATCCCAGTACAGCCGTATTCAACGTATAGTACAAGATCCAAATATACGTAACATTAGACTTGAAGAAATGTCTACCCGCTTCCTCCAAAGGGGTTACCCAGAACGCATCCTCAAACGTAATCTTACCTCTGCCACACAAGACAAACTGACTACTACTCCTGACAACTCTCCACGCAACTCTATGGGTAAACGTTTACCCATACTTCATAAGTATCAACCCTTTACCTCTAGGATTCACCAAGTGATCCGTAAGCATTGGATGATATGAAAACACTCATACCCACAAATCGAGGATTTTAGGAACCAACCTCTCCAATGCTTCAAGAGAGATAAAAATCTCCGTGATCGACTAGTGAGAGCTGACTTTGGACCTTTACGACCTACTACCCGCCAGACACATCTTACCTCATCTAGACGGGGCACCTACCCCTGTTTGAGCTGCACCCAATGTTCATCTGTAACCAAAGGGGAATTTTTCACCCATCCCCAATCAGGCCAACGCTTCCCTATTAGAAGCTTTTTCACATGCCGCTCAAACTTTGTACTATATCTCATTAAATGTCCATGCGGGTTAGCATATGTAGGCCAAACTTCACAATCAGTCAAGGACTGTATTTCTAAACATAAACCACCATCCGTTGTCAGGAGCTACTTCTACCAATACCAGCTAATTTCCACAAGTATAACCATCAGCCCTCTCAACTTAGGCATCAGGTTACAGAACAGGTACCAATGCCACGTAGAAGTGGCAACCGCACTACTACTCTCCTAAGAAGAGAGCGATTTTGGATCCACACTCTAAATACACTTGAACCCTATGGACTCAATAGGGAATACCATGTGAGATATTGATATCATCAAATGTATGCCTAATTATCACTTGCAATATTGTATGTCTATGATATCATGAGTATTGCATATAAATTTATTGTATGTACTGCACGTGTTATCGATACGTGTTATTGATACTATCAATATTGGTTCTTATTCATTACTGGGGTTATGCCATATTGTATATCTATGGTAATATACAATTAGTTTCAGTATTACTACCATACTCTGCCATTACTTGGCACTTTGATATATTATATACATATATAATCATGATGTTTTATTTTTTATTTCTCTAGATCAAATGATGGATCTCAGACAAAGGGGTATTTCCCATTTGCTCTTGTTCTCTTTTTTTATTTCTTTTCTATGCTTATTCCTCCCTCTCTTTTTTCATTTATCTCTTCCTGTTTCTACATACCTCCTTTATTTTTCTAACTATCATCATCTTTGTTTACTCTGCACTTACTAGCTCTCCCGGTATTTCTTTGCAGGTTCCTCATCCGACGCATGCTCAGTTCTTATCTTTTACTACCATTGCCCTCAATGCCCTTTCTCTCTACTGCGCAGCCGCGGCGGACTCCGTGCATGCGCGGACACCTTTATAGGACGCCCGCGCACCAGAGCAGTCACCGGCGGTCTGCAGATTCCTCTGGATGTAGATGTCCATTTCCTCATCTCCTACGGTAATTATTTTTTCTCATCTCACACTTCATTTTTATGCATTCTTTATATGTCTTATTCTACACCCTTCAGCCTTTCCAGGCCACAGACCTTCCAACCGAGAACGCACAGAATTCATCATATCCTCTGAGCGGTAGGGTAATTTTTCATGTTACTCACTATTTCCTTTGTATTCTTTCTGGTTCTATATATCTTACATGTATATGTTCTTTGTCCATTTTATCCTTTGCCTGCTCTTACAGCATCATCATCTCTAAATATATTTCTTTTGTATACTACTCGGCATTCTCTATAGGTAAGAATTCACTCCGCAATCTCTGCTTTTTACTTTCTCTCTTTTCTATTTCTGCCTATATGCTTTTCCTGTCTCTTTCCTACTTCCTACTAATTTTGTTATTCTTCTTTCTTATCCTTTTCTCTTTTTTACAGTTCCATCCTTTCTATTTTTTACAGTTCCATTTTTTCTATTGTTTTAGTTTATCTGTACACTAGCACTATAATAGATTTATCTCTTACAGATGTTATTTGACAAAGGCTAATAGCCGAAACGTCATGCTCACATCTGAATACATTATATCCTACGTTTGTACTTGGTGAAATATATGTGTGCATTTACCTTAAGATCCGGGCTTTCTGTTAAATAAATTATACTTCCTTGCATAAAGAATCTTGGTGTGCAATGGATCTTTACTTATTAGTAAGTGGGAACCATAGTATTGGCTCCTTCTCCACTAGCACCCTACCATATCCCCATTTCATTTTAGGTGTTTGTAACCTTTTTTCTGTTATCCAAGTGAGGATAGAAAGACTTGATACATTCTTAAGTTATATAAAAGATAGCCTTTACTCCATCATATTAAATGGCACCCTGGGGTAAAGTATATGTAGCTTAGCATGACAACATTTTTGTGGAACAATTTCTGTACTGTCACGATCCACCTGGCATTGTCCTTACTTCATCTGTTCAGCCCTGGGGGCCATTCAGAGTTTTCTGTGCCTTTCAGCAGGGCAATAGTTAAGCTGCCCTCAGTACTCACAACT
This sequence comes from Phyllomedusa bahiana, assembly GCA_025379985.1. NCBI lineage: Eukaryota > Metazoa > Chordata > Amphibia > Anura > Hylidae > Phyllomedusa > Phyllomedusa bahiana. Next base: position 51,710 of record JAODAL010019937.1, on the reverse strand, counting down.
GACGTCCATCCTATTCCCTGGGGGAACTATTTATCCCTACTATGTGTTGCACTCAGTGCCTGAGATTTTGCTGTGCTGTGCAGGGTTCCTTCCTTCATTGCTTCTCTGGCCCTTGGGTTTGTTCCTGCCTGGACCTGACCCGGGCCTGTTGGCTGCATTTAGTTGCTTGCCATCCCTTGCTGTCCCCTGTCAGATCTTTGTCCATTTGTTTTTGAACCTTTGTTTTGGCGTTACGTCCGTCACATCCCCAATGATCCACTCCCTTTTTTATTATGTTTATTCTTGGACTGTCTGTATTCATCTGCAATGAAGTCCACTGAATTAAACATTACATGTATTTTGTACAATTGTTTTCAGTGTCTGTTTTAAAAGCACTGGTATTTAAATGTTACATTAAAGTAATGTTTCTTACATTTTCAGATTAAGATGGATCTTAACCCCTTCCTGACAGCTGGTCATCATTTTTGGCACTTCGTTTTTTGTCCTCCCCGCTTTCCAAGAGCCACAACTTTTTATTTTTCCATCTACATAGACATATTCGGACTTTTTTTGTGGGACAAGATGTATGTTTTAAACCCTCACTGCCGCAGCCAGTTTTGACCTTCCTGACAGAGCCCCATTATTTAAAGGTGTCACTTTATGTAGGAATAACTTTTTGAAACTTTTACCTATCCATGTGATTCAGAGAGCATTTTCTTGTGACACATGGTGCTGTAAGTTAGTAATATATTTTGGTCCACATAATCTTTGTTTATTTATGAAAAATATCAAAATGTCGTGAAAGTTTGGAAAAATTTCTGCGCGTATGACAGATAGTTACCCCCAACAAAATCACTAACAACAAAGCAAAAGTAGCAACTACTGTACTGTCTATGTTGGCATCATTTTTTAAATGTCTTTCTATTTTTTTTTTACCACATTAAGTGGCTTAGAAATTTAGTAGTAATTCTTCATATATTCAAGAACATTTGCAAAAGATTTTTTTTAGGGACCAGTCCAGTTCTAACGTGGCTTTGAGGAGCCTGTATGTTAAACACTTTAATAAATGACTCCATCTAAGAAACTGCATCCCTTAGAAAGTTTATTAACCCTCTACGTGTTTTACAGAAATAAAAGGAAAGCAGAGTTGAAATTTTAAAATGTCACTTTTTTTGCAGATTTTAAATTTGTATCCATTATTTAATGGAACATGATAGACGTTACTAAGAAAATGCAATTCAATATTTGTTCCTCTGATTCTGCCCTTTTTATAGATATCCCATATGTGGCCCTAGTGGGCTATTTGACTTAACCATAAGCCTCAGAATAGGAGGAGCCCCTACTGGATTTTGGGGTCCGATTTTCATTACAATTTTTTAAGGCGCCATTTCAGGTTTGCAGACACCCTAAGGTGCTAAAACATGAATGGATATATACAGGGGTGTAGTGAGTACATTGACCCCATAGGTATTTCACAAAGTTTTTTAGTGTTCGGCTGTGAAAATAATATTTTTTCCTTAATTTCTTTTTTTGCTGTATTTTCCGAGGAATTGGAAAAAAAACGCATTCCAAAATGTATTACGAAATTTCATCAAGTTCGGAAATACCTAATGGGGGTGTAAACTGTTTTTGGGGGCCCCCTTAGCATGGCGTAAAGGGGGGGAGGCTATTTGATTTTTCCGAACACAGATTTTGGTTTGTGCCATGTCGCATTTGCAAAACCACTGAAGTACCAGAACAGGTAAAACCTTCCAGAAAGCACCCCATTTTATATTCAACACCCCTCACAGAACCCATCCAGGGGTGTCTAGTGCATTTCAGGCCCACAGGTTTTCCCAAAATTTTTTTGTTTGGGCCCATAAAAAAGGGGGGAAAAAAACAGTTCCGCCATTAGTGTTTGCTCAACAACAATTAGGAGAAAGTGTTTTAAAAATTTTAATCTTTATTTCAATAAGTTTAAAAATTCTATGAGCAAACAATGCCCCCAAAAACATTAATCAAAAGTGCACAAAAAAGGTGGTTTTAGTTTGGGAAAAAATATCACTGCCCTATTAAATCTAATATCTACCATAGGTCCTACTAGCAAAAATGGGCCCGCCCCAAAAAGAGCGCCCCGTAAGGAACCTCCCCCTATATGCAAACCCCCCTATTATCCCCTAACTGGTGGTACAATAAAAAATCTAATTTAACAATAATGTCCCAACATGTTTTCCTTTAAATTGTGCGTCATCAGGGGACTAAAAATAGCCAGTAACGAGAATAAGTGGTTATGTTATACGGGCCCAAAGAACAAGAATTATGGCAATGGCCCCGTATCAGGGGGGGGGGCTTGGGTGCGCCGCCCCATGTTTTGGTTTTTGGCCTCGTTTAAACAGAAACCGAGCTTTTTCTCAGTTAGGGCTGCCCCCAATGGCCGGTTTTGGGGGTTTTTCAGCCGGTTTGCGGTTTTTCGGGACCGCTGAAAAAAGGCCGAAAATGGCACAATTGTGTCTATGCAAAACCCGTGCAGGGGTCCCCCTGACAGGTTTTTCGTTGGACGGGTTTTTGACGCCGGCGATCCGGGGGGCAAAAATTTTAGAAGCACAAACTTCCCTCCCGGGTTTTCCCAAAAGGGGTGTGCTTTCAAAGGGAGGGGGGGAGGGCGTTCTCTGCTCATCGCGGAGAAAACCGTCCCCCCCCCCCGCAGCCGTGGGGGGGGCGCAAAAAAGGACAAATACCGTCCGGTTTTGTGCCGTGTAAACCGGCCCCTTTCTGGCTTTTTCAGTCCCCCCATGACGCCAAAGTAAAGGTAGAAAAAATGTTGGGGAAATTTTTGTTGCTGAGATTTTGTATTGTATCACCAGTATAGGGGTATAAAAGGGGCTTTGCATGTGGGGTAGGTTTCCCGTTTGGGTCGCTCTTTTTTGGGGGGTGCCCTATTTTTGTAGGTAGGGAACCCCTTTGGGAGTTTTGTGGTTTTAATAGGGACCCGTGATATTTTTCCAAATTTTCCATTACCTACCCTTTTATGTGCACTTTGATTTTTTTTTTTGGGTTATTGTTTTTCTCTATAGAGATTTTTTAATTTTTGAAAAAAATGTTATATTTTAGATCCCCTTTCTCCTATTTTTTGTTGAGCTGTTGTTTTGTGTAGGAGTTTACAGCTGACTTTTTTCCCTTTTCAGATTTTCGTGCGCCATTAGTGTTTGGGCTCCTTTTTTACACAACGCTGTTGTGTTATTTTAATTGATTTATGTAAATTTTACCCTCGGGTTGGTCATTACGACAATATTAATTTTATACAGTTAGTAGAAAACTTCATTTTTTCATCGTCATATTCTAAAAACTACTTTTATTTTTTTTTGTTTAATGGGCTTAAAGGCTATTTTTTGCAGGGTGAGTTGATGTTTTTATTGTTGCTTTGATGTTTTGGGTTCATATGACGCTCTGTTTATTTCTATCAAGGCTTTTGGGAGGCGAGATGAACAAAATACAGTAATCCTGGTAATGTTTTTTTATTTCTGTTTTACAGCGGTCACTGTGCAGTACAAATTACATACTAGTTTTACTCAGCAGGTTAATACGAGTACAGTGATACCCAATTTAAATTTATTTTTATGTTTTACTGCTTTTGCACAATTAAAACACTTACCGTATTTTTCGGACTATAAGGCGCATTATCAATGAGCGCCTGTTGTCTTCTTGGTTCATATATAAGGCGCACCGGATTATAAGGCGCGGCACATTAAATGAAACAAGCTAGACCGCAAGTAAGGCTTCATTCAAAAACTTTAAACAATAACTCTCAACTTGTAAAGTTGTAACAAAAGTCAATACATGTACTATTTCCGTCCCGTATCGCGGCCGCCGATTGCGGCCGCAATTACGGTCGGATTTACAATGGTCCTGCCACCCATGTAAGAATGGGGATTTTTATTCCACGCAAAATACGTGTCACACTTAGTGAAGCTTTTTTGGGCAACTGATTTGCAATGATTTTGGAACGTATTTACGTCGGAAATCCGACGTGAATCAGTTCTGAAATCAGCCGTGTGAACATAGCCTTAGGTAATGTTCACATGGCTTATTTCAGAACGTATTTATGTCGGATTGTCGATCGTAAATACATTCCGAAATCAGATGAAAATCAATTTCAATAAGTGCCACAAAGTGTGACACGTATTTGGAACTGATTTTGCGACGGGATTCACCATCCCCATTCATTATAGGTGGTGAATCCGCCCGGAATAATTCACATGCACATTGTTTTTACGGCCGGATTGCGGTCGCAATCCGCGGCCGCAATTCAGGAACGGAAATAAGTGTCGTCTGAACGACGACACGTATTGCCATTAAATAAATTTGTAAAGTGCCAGTTATTGTTTGTAACTGATTTCGCAATTGGATTTGCGGCCGTAATAGGGGCCCCAAAATCCGTTGCGAAATAAGCCGCGGTGAACGAGGCCTTAGTGACACTTATTTGCAACTGATTTGTAACTGATTTCGGAAGTATTTTCAATCGGAAATCAGTTACAAATCAGTTAAAAATTTAAGTGTCACTAAATTAGCTGTAAATACGTTCTGAACAAAACCCAAGTGAAGAATTGATTATATATAAGGCGCATGGGGACTTATAAGGCGCACTTTCGATTTTGAGAAAATCATGGCTTTTATGTGGCTTATAGTCCGAAAAAATACGGGTTGATTTAACCCTTACGCCGAGCAGTTTTGGCCTCTTGAAGGCCCTTTTTTAATCTGTCATGTGTCACTTTAGGTGTAATAACTTTTTGCCCTTTTAACCTATCATGTGATTCAGGAAGTTTTTGTTTTCTTGTTACACATTGTGCTTTAGATAGTAGAATTTTGGTCCAAAAAAATGTTGTTTATTTTGAAAAATATCGTGAAAATGTGAAAATTTACCAATTTATTAAAAAGATAGGTTTATTCCAACTAATAGTTTTATAACTAGCATTACATATGTTTGCTGTAGTTTGGCATTAATTTTTTTTAATGTCTTTTTTTTTTTTAGGGACTTTAAAGGGGTTTTAAATTTATTAATTTTTAAAAATTTTTCAAGAAAATTTTCAATATACATTTTTTAGGGACCAGTCCAGTTTTTAACGTTGACTTTGATTGACCTGTATGTTAGATACCCCCATAAATGACCTCATCTAAGAAACTACACCCTTAAAGTTTTCAAAATCACATTTAGGAAGTTTATTAGCCCATTGGTGTATTCACGGAATTAAAAGCAAGTGGAAGTGAAATTTCCCAAAATTTCACTTTTTTTGCAGTTTTTTCAATTTTTATACATTATTGAAAAGAATACGGTAATGTGATCAGGGATGTGCAATTATTATTGATTCCCAGATTCTCCCGGTTTCAGAGATATCCCATTGTGGCATTTAGGATTTTTTTATTAGCCATTAGGTGTTTCACAGGAATTAAAGGCAAAGGGGGAAGTGAAATTCAAAATTTACTTTTTTTGAGATTTTCAATTTTTATACATTATTGACAAGAATACGGTAATGTGATCAGGGATATGCAACTTAATATTGTTTCCCCAGATTCTGCCTTTTCAGAGATATCCCATATGTGGAACCTAGTGCATTATTTGGCTCAACCCACAAGCCCCAGAATTTAGGAGGAGCACTCCCGGGGACTCTGGGGTCTAATTTTCATAACGTTTTTTTATTTAGGGGCCATTTAAAGTTTGCGGACACCCTAAGGTTCCAAAACTTAAATTAATACCCCTAAAACCCCATCTTGGAAATATACCCCTTAGGATTATCCAGGGGTGCAGTGAGTATATCGACCCACACAGACGTTGCAGTTTTTTTAGGTTCGGCTTGAAAATAAAAAAAAATATTATTTTTTTCCCAAATAATCTGCAATTTTAGCTGAAAATGTTTAATTTTTACAAGGAATCTTGGAAAAAAAAGCCCCAAATTTGTGTTACGCCAATTTCTTCCAAGTTCGGCATAATTACACGTGGGTGTAAACTGCGTTTGGGCGCATGGCAGGGGGTACAAGGGAGGGAGCGCTATTTGGCTTTTGGGTGCAAAGATCTATGTGGGGCCATGTCGCATCTGCAAAGCCCCCAAAGTACTAGAACAGGTGAAACCTTCCAGAAGTTTCCCCATTATGGATTCAACACTCCTCAGGGATCTCATCTAAAGGTGTTTTTTGCATTTTGGGCACACAGGTGTTCCGTAGTTTTTTTTTTAGCATTAGGCCATGGAAATGGAGGGGGGGAACGCAGTTCCGCCATTGTTTTTGGCCTTCATTTTTACAGTATTCGCCCATAAGGGTTAAAATGGACAGGATAACTTTACTTTTGGGCGTCGGGGTTTCAAATTTCAATGAATTTAAAATTTTATTAGTTTTTTTAGTTTTTACTTTTACCAATAGAAGCGAGTTTTATAAAAAGTTTGTTTTTTATGTTGTCCTATTCCGACAGCCATAGCCCTTTCTTAATTTTTTGCATTGTGGAGATGCTTGTTGGCTTGTTTTTTCGAGATGAGTTGATGTTTTTTGGTACACTTTTCGGGGGGCATATTTTGCTTTGATCACTTTTTTTTAAGGTTTTTGTGAGGCATTTTGTACAAAATCCAGCAATCCCGGTGTGTTTTTTATTTTTATTTTTTACAGCGGTCACTGTGCGGTATAAATGACTGCTAGTTTACTCAGCAGGTTGATACGATTTCAGCGGATCACCAATTGTATTATTTTTTTATGTTTTACTGCTTTTACACAATTAAAAAACCAAATTTTATTTTTAAAAGGGAAAAACACATTTTTGCACCGTCACGGTCTGAGAGCCATAAAATTTTTTTTTTTTTTTTTTATGGAGCTGTATAGGGACTTTTTTTTGCGGGATGAGTTGACGTTTTTATTGGTAACATTTTTGGGGGGACAAGATTTTGATCGTTTTAAATCTGTTTTTTTGGAAGGCAGGGTGAAGGAAAAATTTCTGCAATCCTAGCAGTGTTTTTTATTTTTATTTTTAAAAAAAACGTTCACCGTTTTCAGTATCCGTGGCAAGTTAGTTTTACTCTGTGGGTTGAGACCCATTACGGTGATACCCAATTTATGTAGTTTTTTTATTTGAAAGCACAATTTTTGGGGAAAAAAAGTGTTTTTATTGTGTAAAACAACAAAAACGACATCGGGGGGGTTAATCCCCTGCGGCCGGAGCTCACTCCGGCCGTGGGGGATGCGGCATGATGCCAGCGGTAATATACCGCTGGTTCCATGCCGCGATCTTGCGCACTCCGCCTGTGAGCGCGCAAGATCGCCTTGACGTACTCATACGGCAATTTGCGGGAACCCCTACCCGACATAGACGTATGAGTACGACAAATGTCGGTAAGGGGTTAAAAAAGAAAACACATTTTTTGCATCGCCATAGCCTTAGATCCATAACTTTTTATTTTTCTGTGAGCTGATGTTTTTATAATTTAGGAGAACTTGACTTTTTGATCATCTTTAACAATATTTATGCATTGCTCTCTTCTGATAGTCATAACTTTTATTTTCTTTTGTATACAGAGCTATGTAAGGGCTTTTTTGGCATTGATATGACTTTTTGATCGCTTTTTATTCAATTTGATGTGCTGCAAAAAGAACAAAATCACATTTTTTTAAATTTCTTTTTACTGCGTTCATCATAAGGATTAAATAACATTACAGATTTAAAGGCTAGGCCATTATGCATGTGGCGATACCAAATATACATACTTATTTTTGATCATTTTTGGGGTTATTGGTGTTTGTAAAGGGAAAAGGGTGCTGTGCATGTTTTTATTTTATTTTTTTGAAGTTTGTGTTTTACTTTTTTCTTTTTTCACTTTTTCACATTTTTTTTATTAGTCCTCATAGGGGACTTTAATCAGGGATTTTTTTCTTCTACAGTGTTAAGTATAAGGGATAAATGATGTTATAATTTAATAGATTAGACTTTTACGGACGCGGCAATACTAAATAAGTGAAATTTGTCTTTATTACTTTTTCATTTGTAAAATGCAAAATGGGGGGGTGATTTTAACTTTTAGTATTTTTTTAATGTACTTTTAAAACATTTTTAATGTACTTTTAAAAAAAATTTTTTTACTTTGACATTTAGTTCCCCTTCACTAAATGAATAAGGGGTTCAATTGCTTGTAAACCCTTTTGCATTATTTAAATAACGCAGAAGGCTGTGCAATAGGCAGGAAGAAATAGAACCCTTAACATGGTGGCTATGGAAGCCTTAATTATGATTCCAGCTGTCATGTAACGGATCAGCACCCCGCAGTCTCACAACCGGGGTGCTGATCGGAAAGAGGAACACCGCAGTGTCTAAATGGTTAGATGGCAGGTGTCAGAGCCAGATTTGTTCCTTGCTGTTAGCAGCAGTTGTCAACTGCATTTAGCAGTCAGCATCCACCACCTATGTAGTGGACTTACTGAGTAAACCTGCTACATAGGACCTTACCATCAATAGGACGTACCCATACATCAATTTTCTTCATGATGGACATTGTATGGAACATGCTCTATTGCACAAAAAATAGACAAAAACTTTTTTCAGCAACACTATGTAAACTGCCTACATTTTTTAGGTCAAATTGGAATAGTTAAATTGGTTGTCTACCCCAAAAAAATCCCAAATACCTTGCCGGGTCTTAATCATTTCAATGTCATGTTATCAGTTATATGCATTTTTTTTGCTTTATGTGTACTGTATGTAGCCTCCTTTCTCTGCAGTCGAGCAGCAATATTACCTGTATGAAAGCTATTTGTATTTGCTATGTAAAACAACAAACTCCAGGATCTTTTGCTGTGTTTTATCACTCTTATCCTTATCCTTCCCAAATGAGTCTCATTATACTGTCTCTCTATTTCCTTACTAAAACATTAGGAGGCAGGACCAAAGGGGGGTGGCTTCAATGGCTTCCCTGAAAAACTACACTTCTTCTGTCACCTGATCTCTTGGGATGGACAAAAAGTGGTTTCCTTTGAGTCAAGACACACAGAACTACCTGTCAAACATCTGATGTTGAACTGCAAATACTGTAATGAAAATGCATTATAAAAGTGCCTAACCCTGGGCGAGATAAAAAATGTTGTTTCTACTTAACAACCCCAAAATAATTATTTTCTTCTGAATCATCCTGTATCAATTCTGCTAAAATACATCCATTTTACTTTTAGTATACTAGAATTTGATAGCTAAAATGCAATTATGATTTTATTGCTAGGTTCTAAATGATTTTAAAATAATACCAATTTACAATATTTCCTGGTGTAAATGCAATTAAGCATCCTCTGCTCAATTAATCCTAGTGACCATCAAAGCCATTTTTAAATTACCATCTGCTTTCCTTGTGTGCTTCCATGATAATCAGATCTGCACTGTACACAATTAGCATGACATAGCCCCCATGTTCAATCTAAAATGTTATTTTATTATGAAAATAATTCATCTGCACTCTCGCCCCACAGCTGCCAACATGTCCACAAGACTTATTTGTAGTTCTGTAACAGCTAATTGAAATTGTATTAGTATAATGGAAAGGATTCCCTTTAACATTAAATCACTGTAGCAGGAGAATTTACAAATTAGCCCATGGACACAGCCCTAGCTGGAAACACGTCCTACATAGAATAATGTAATCATTCATATTAACAACCGCGGGATTGTTACAAAAGATTTACTGCTACAGACAATTAGGTTCTTCAAGCCATTTATTTTTGCCTGGCAAACTGTTAAGGTGTAAAGGCGATTGTGTAAAAATGCTGCCCTTGATAAGACCGTTCTAATTACATAGCTTTAAAGAAAAACCTCAACAAATGCCGGTAATATGCTTTCTTATTTCTTCTCAATAATAAAGTATATACTTTATTTTTACACAGCCAATGTTTTGAGCTACCTGGATGGAACAAGGAATGTGCTACTTTAAGAATAGAAGTAGGAGCATCAAGGCCCCTCTGTGGCAAAAAGAAAAAGTACTTACTAGTTCACAAATACCTTTCATTTCACCCAAGCCTTGATTGCTGTACTTTGATTTACTCACTAATATATCATAGCTTTGTACATGTTGGGCTCTCCTCTTTTCCGTAAGCCTCCAATTTCATACAAAGGCATGCAGAGAATTTAGTTAATCTCAAAAAAATGTAACTTGCAGTCAGGGGCATAGCAAAAGGCTTGTGGGCCTTGGTGCAAAACTAGCTGGGGGCCCTTTACCCTAAGAGCATGGTTCTTCAGGGCTTGGCAGATATTTATAGCATGTCGGGGGAAATGATTCCTAGGGGTTGTTTAGTGGAAAAAAGTTAATTGGAAATGGGAACAGGCTGTAAGAAAAAAGAAAAAGACAGTTATACTTACCTCCCAGTCCCCCATCCCTGCCACTCTAGTACGCTGAGGATCCGCCCCTCATCCATGTTCTTGCCTTAAGGCATTAGGGAATCACACTACATTAATTTGCAATGATGCACATAATGCCTCTCTTTTGTGTGTCAGAATGAAAACTTGGAAGTAAAGAAGAGCGGGGTGTGGATGGATTCTGGGAGCTCCAGAAAGGCAGTGATAAGGGACCTGGAGGCAAGTATAACTTTTTTTTCCCACCCCTTTAATTCATCAATATACCAAGTGAAGAAAGAACTATATGCTCATTTTATATCATACATGACCTTTAACAGACTCCTGCTCTCATGAATAAATAGTTGCCACTTAAACACGCTTTTTAAAAAAAAAATCATGTTTTTTATTCTTAGAGCTATAACTTATTTTTCTGTTTATGGAGCTGTGTGAGATAAAGTGACCTTTTTGGTATCATAATTTATTGATTGTTATGTATTATGCCTTTTACTTGAAGCCTATTTGACACCGTCAGTGGCTAGGGCCTAGTAGGTTTCCGTACACGGCAAGCCTGTAGGGCATTACTTGGTCTCCGGTAACCATGGTAACCATCTGCACTCATGATCGCATTGAGCAGGTGCCGATGGTCAGACAAAGGGAGGCCTCTGTCTCTGTCAATCACCTACATACCGCGGCCGTTACTGTCTATGACATTTAGGGGGTGGAACAATCAGCTAGACACTCTATCTGAGCCAATACCAGCAATGTGCAGGCACTGGCTTCAACTGATGCATTGCTAGGTCTATGTGACCCAGCAATGCAGCTGTGTATAGAGAGGGGCCTGTAGGCCCCATTGGCTTAGGGGCCCAGTTATAAATATGACCACTGTAACCTCTGTAGTTACACCACTGTAGTTACGCCATCCTTATAAATTCCCTTGTAAGGATATAAGGACATTATATAAAATGGAGAGCCACTCTGGTGACCCCCAGCCCTTCATGTATTACATGGATGACCATGACAGCCACCATATTATGCTACATTTCACCTGCAGCAGCCAACACTGGGCAGACTTGGCTCCTGCAGTGATAAGATCTATAAGATAGGGGTTGCAGAAGATTTATACCCACTTTATAAGGATAACTCTTTCTAAGAGAAAAAAACTGGTACCTGAGGAAGCAAGTCCTTTACAGATGTCTTTCAAAATGTTTTGTTCGAAAGTCCTTGTGCAATGAAAGCTGTACAGAGGTTTTCCTACTGCCAGAGATAACTCTTGGATAGTAGATTTTTTCCCAGTGGCCTAAGAAACAAAAAATAAAAAATGCATTTTTGGAATTAATAATATTTGGTTATCTCCTCTAATTATACTGATATAGAGTTTTATATAGCGTTTACAGCTGATGCCAATTTGGATATGCGAAAAGAAAAACTAATAAAACAGCAAATTTCTAGAAGAAATAGGAAAGCACATAAAATTACTTTTGCACTTTTCCCATATTTTGAAAATCATTTTTTTTTAAAGGGGTTTTGCCCCCTTTAAAAAATTGTTTTTTTTTTAAGTGAAATATGTTAATCATTAAATTTTTAATTAATGGTAAAAATTTAAAAGTTTGCTAAAATGTTTTTTTTAATCAATGAATGGGGCCCTTAAAAAGAAAAAAATTATAACATTTCTGTCCATGGTAAAGGCTGTGATGGACTAACTGCATGGACTGAACATTAGTTATGTGACCTGGCACACTCGTTAATGGAACTCTTGTCCCCCCCCATTTTGGGAATTTTGGAAAAGGACTGCTTTTAGACTTATGAAACCCCCGGTTTACTAGCTGAATGCTAGGAGGTCCATGCGGGAAAATTTTTATTTTTAAAGCCCAAAAAAATTTAAACCCCATGGACCCCTTTTTTTTTTGACGGGGGGTCTGCTCCTTTGGGAAAAAAACGGTTACAGGACAAATTTATAATACATGCATATTAGAAAAGTATATGATTTCCTCTTATATGCATATAAGTAAAAATAATATAAAGGGATACTTTTTAGTACAAAGTTTTTTGGAAAATCTTACCTGTGGTCCTACACACATGGCATTGATTCCAGCAGATAATGCCCCCATTTAACATTTTGGAAAGTTTTGGGTTCATTTATTGGTGTGATGAACATATGCTCAGCTGAACCTTGGTACTCGTAACCATAGTAAAGTTTAGATTCCCCAATCTGTATTTAATTTAGAAAAAAAATGAAGAAACATTTACTAAAGAACTAAATAAACACTGGCAGTAAATGACAGTTCTTTATGAAATGCAGATATTACTGTAATGTTTTCAATAAATGATAAATGACTTCACGCGAGGAAGATTTATTATATATATTTCTGCAGCGGTATTTCTCGGGAAGGGGGTTTTGCAAAATTTTTGGGTTTTTTTAAAACAATCTTTTCCCACAAAATTTGTAAAAATTTCCCTGAAAATATCTTTTGTGTGAATATAGCTTAGACAGCTGCATGGATTTCTACCACCTTAACTCCCAATAAGGTTTTCTTGGAATAGGGTAACTTTTAAATGTTTTCTAGTAAGACTTTTCAATATAGTTTGAATTAAAACCTTAAAGCGTTTGGGCCAGTTAAACTAAAATTAAAAAAAATTTAAAATTAAAAATAGGCTCTAAAAATAGGCGTATTTTAAAATTTTAAATTAAAAATTTAGGTTAAAAAAATTAAAAAAAAAGGCCCTTTATACTCACCCTTCCCTCCTTTCCCAGGCTTGCTTTACCAGATCTTCTGTTTAGCTTCTTTTCACTTCCGAACAGGATGTCACTGCTGAACCTCTAAACCGGGGTGCTTTTGGTCACGTGCCTCTGCTTACATCTTTTTAAATTTCATCTTTTTCCCATTTTTCCAAAGGTGATGAAAAGGGAGTGGCAGTGAAATTTTTCAGGAACCCGCCCCCTTGGGTTTTTCCCTGGGGAAAAAAAGAAGACCCTTAAGGGTTTGGGCCAGGTTCGGGAGAAAATCCCCCCCAGCCCAAGAGAGATAAATCTCATCTTTACAGTCAGCTCTCTCCCATGTTTGCCTATAGAGACAGAGATGTCAGTTCAGCTGATGGGGGTGAGAAGAAGCTGCACAATAGACTCTCTCTCATTTCTCTCAGCCATGGTGCTTGAGAAAAAGGGGAAGGGTTTTTTCCCCAAACGTTTCCGGGGGTTTTGGGGATTTTTTGCTTGCCCCTTTTTTTTTACCTACTCCAAAAATTTGGGATGTTAGCTATGGGAAAGCGAGCTTAAACCTAATTTTTATAGGAGATGCCGGCTACTATGGACAATTGATCACTAAAAGCAAGTATTCTTTGTAACATATTGAATGTGGTTTTTAACAGAATTTTAAAAAATGAAAAACATTGTTGCCAAATTTGCTTTCTGTACCTGTCCCCCTAATCAATTTTTTTTCAATTTTGTTTAGAATAACTTTTTGATACTTTTTACCTTTCCGAGTGAAATTTAGAGAAAAAGTTTTCTCATGACCAATTGGGGCCCGTTTTTGATTTGGGTTTTTTACTCTTTTTGGCGTAAAATGCGCCAAAATGAGTTGGGGGTACGGTTTTCTAATGCGCCCTTTTGGAAATTTTTAGGGGGCATTTTTCTAAGACTCACCAATTTTTAATGTGCCTTAAAATGTGGGGGCGGTTTTTGGGGGGGTGTCGCCCCAACAAATATTTTGACATATATATAATGTGGTTCGGGAAAAAAAAGGCCCCCTACTGCCCCAAAAGGCAACCCATTTTACTGTTTGGGCTGCCCGAAACCTGGGGTTTTAAAATTTGGGGCTGATATTCTATTTTGGGGGAAAAAAAAAGTCCAATATTTCTCAAATTACACCGTTTAAATTTAAAAAATTTGTAATTTATGCAAAATTTTAAAAAAAAGTATATTAAAATTTTTAAATTTTTTAAATTTAATAAAAAATATTTCCATATAAAAAATTTAAAATAAAAAATATAATATCCCAATAATATAAAACTATCCCTGTATTAAAAATTTAAAAAGAATCTAAAAATAAATTTTTTTAAATAACCCATGAAGATTTGTTTTAAATTTTTTAATTTTTACTACATTAAAATTTTAAATTTATTTTTGATGGGCCCCACCCCTTTATTCTACATTTAGCAAGAGCCAGCCCCACCACAAATTTTTGGGCCCCGGGTCCACCAAGAAAATTAGTCCCCTAGTTTTTTATTCACGACATGCTTTCTAATGACTTTTCTTTTATTTCCCCAAACCCATCTTACCTTTTACCATGTTTGGAGCATTAAAATTTGCACCTAAATTCCATAAATGCGCCAAAACCCCAAAATTCCCAGGCCGTGAAAATTTTTGGGCACCATTTTAAAGAAAAACAGCTTTTTATACAATTTTAGTCGCAATTAAAAACTGAAAATAATGCAAAATGCACTTTTTTCCGGGCCCAGTTCCATACATTTCTTTTTCAAGCTAAAGGGAAAAATTTTTTTTCCCAAACAATTCTTGTTTAAAATATTTGAAAAATTTAGAAAAAATTTGCCATTTTCAAAATTCAAAAGTTTCCGTAGGTAAGACAGATAGTTATTCCACACAAGCTAGCATCTACCGTAAGTCTACTGTAGGTTGGCATCATTTTTTTTTTTTTAATTATTTTTTTTTACAACATTAAAAAGGGTTTTGGAAAAGTTGTCCCTTTTTTTGTATGGGAAAGCCCCCCCCTTTATAGGGGGGGCAAAAAGGTGGAAAAAAAATATGTCCCGTTTACATAAATTTGGGGATGATGTTTGGGG
Source organism: Phyllomedusa bahiana (assembly GCA_025379985.1). Lineage (NCBI taxonomy): Eukaryota > Metazoa > Chordata > Amphibia > Anura > Hylidae > Phyllomedusa > Phyllomedusa bahiana. The sequence goes on along the minus strand of JAODAL010019937.1, from coordinate 36,610 downwards.
AAAAGTTTTTACACTGTTGCTCTGTGTGAAATGTAACTACTAATGATGTGCACACGATAGTACTTAGAGGTGCTGAATGGAACAGAGTAATTCCAACTCATGAAACATAGAAGTGAAAAAATTTCCCCAGAAAACCGTGTAAATCAATTTTGTTTTTATAAATTTTTAAAAATTAAACATTTGAAATTGTTGGGTTTTCAAAGGGCTGTTTCCCTATAAAAAAAAATTTGGGGATTTTTAGAACATACATCAAACATAAAACTGTATGGGTTTGGGAAAAAATTACCATATGAGGAAATTTTTTGGGTGTAACACAGCCCTTTTTTAACCGGGTCACCCATAAAATATGCAAAAGGGAAAAAGAATATATAACCTTGAATATGGGAAAAGCAAGGGGGCAAAAATCAAGTGGGGACCGTATGGGTGGGTTTGTATATTTGTGGGAATGAAGGAATGGACAGGCCCCTGGCAGCGGCCGGGCATGAAAAGGGGTACGGTCCTTTCCCCTGCCAGGGCCTTTCCATTCCTCATTCTCACACTATATTTTTCACCCCTCGGTCCCCCCGGGGGATTTTTGCCACTCTGCTTCTTCATATTCAGTGTTTCCCTTATTCCTTTTTTCCTTTTTCATTTTTTTTATAGGGGATCCGGTTGAAAAAAGGGGTGGGTTAAAAGCCGAAAATTTCCCCATATGGGCACTTTTCCTCAAGCCATACAGTCTTTTTGTTTTATTTTGCCTAACATGTGACCCCATTTTGTATATTTAAAAAAGCTCTTTGTAAAACCCAAAAATTTCAAAACCCTTTTTATTAAAATTATAAACATATTGACACACGTGTGCTGTGGAATTATTCACTGCTCTGTGTGAAATGACCCTGCAGTTTCCTTTCAAGTATTTTGTCCTAACGCCGTAATATTCCTTAAAATAGCTGACAGGTTCCTTTTAGGGTGCTTTCACACAGTGCGTTTTTGGTTCATTTTTGATGCATTTTTTAATGCTGTACATTGCTGCACAAAATCGTTTGGGTTATATTTTGTAGGCAAAATTTTTTTTGGTGCAGGCAATGTAAAGCATTAATTGCTGTGCCTTCCTGCACAAAAAAATTCATTTAAAAAAAACGCATCAAAAACGCACCAAAAATGCACTGTGTGAAAGCACCCTTAAAGAATTTGGAAGATAGCGCAATATTCGAATGCAGTTACGACTCACTTACCTTCACAATTATGTCCTTAGTATTATCATCACGTTCATAACACAATGCTGGGCTTTGTTTCCATGAAGAAGCAGCTTCTGATTGTATTTCATTCATAACATCACGCTATAATTGCAGAAAAATATCACGCTATCAATAGAATTTCAGAGCAATAGCTGTTGTTCTATACTATTCTGAACAGACATGAAAAGAACTGAAGATTGAGCCATCTGACCAGATTTTGCTCTGACTATCCCGAATCTTGATATAGTTTATATTTATTTTATTACCACAATTGTTTTCATATTTTCATGAACAATTTTTAGTTTCTGTTGGTAAAAGTAGATGGCCTTCTATTCTATGCAGTGAACAAGCAAGCAGTATTTTTATTTATTTTTTTGTTAATGATCCAGCCATTACCATTCTTTACTATGAGACTGATGGTTCTAAACAACATGTACATTAGGTCTCCAAATACAAAACAAATTTGAGTGATCATCATCCTTAAAACAGGTATAAGGTATACCCTTATTGTTTTAAAGAATGTTTACACATGGAACACTGATTACTTTTTTGCAATACCAAAATCCGTTCCATGGATTGTAATAGGGTCGTTTCTGTAGCCAGTGTATGGATTTCAGTAAGGCTATGTCTACACTGCACAGAAAAACGTCCGTTTTTTCAGCGTTTTTCGTTTTCGAAAAACGCTGGAAAAACGACTGTAATCATCTCCCACAGACTTCTATTGTAAAAACGTCCTGCTGTCTACACTGAGCTTCTTTTTTCTGCTCGTTTTTTTTACTGGTCGTATTTTGCAACATGTTCTAAAAAAACGCCAGAGCAGGGCAGAAAATTTACTACAGGAGTCTATGTGAAGCGCCGGACGTCTTTTGGCGCATTTTTTGGCGCGTTTTCGCGGCGTTTTTTGCCGCGATTTTTCAATGAAAACCCTCCCAGAGACCCAAGTTACACCTATAATGGGTGGTAACAAAGGTTAATCCTGATCAAATCTGCATACAAGTGTCTGATGTGTCCTTTTTTGTACCTTTGTAATAAAATGATCATGCTTTGGTCGCTAAAAATTTTTGCGCAATTCATATTTTTTTCTCTAAAAATATGTTTTTTACAGATTTTGGCATCAGAATCAGGTTTTTTTTTACAGATTTTGATGCTAAAATCCTTTTCTAAACATATTTTGGCGCTAATAAAGTTATCTCGCTACTGACGCTGAAAATACGGTTTTTACGGATATTGGCGCCAGAATCCGTTTTTTTTACGGATTTTGGCGCAAGAATAAGTTTTTTTACGTTTTTTGGCGCTAAAATAATTTTTGTTTACAAATTTTGGTGCTAATAACGTTATCTCACTTCTGACGCCAAAAATAGTTTTTTTTACGGATTTTGGCGCAAAAATCCGTTTTTTTTTTCATTTTTTGGTTCTAAAATAATTTTTTTACAGATTTTTGGTGCTAATAACGTTATCTCACTTCCGACGCCAAAAATACGTTTTTTTACGGATTTTGGCGCCAGAATCCTTTTTTTACGGATATTGGTGCTAAAATTCTTTTCTTAACATATTTTGGCGCTAATACAGTTATCTCGCTTTTGGCGCTAAAAATAAGTTTTTTACGGATTTCGGCGCTAAGATCAATATCTTTAAAAAATTTTGGCGCTAATAAAGTGATCTTGCTTCTGACACTAAAAATAGTTTTTTTTATGGAATTTGGAGCAATAAAGGTTTTTTTGGGTTTTTGCCGCTAAAATCCTTTTCTTTACAGATTTTGATGCTAATACAGTTATCTTGCTATATGGAAAGAAAAATGTGGGTTTTTGTGGATTTGGTGCAAGAATCTGGTGCAAAATTTAATAAAGTAGTAGCACGCAGCAGCACACAAAGGACAATGTGCCAAAAGGGCAAAAGTGATCTAAAAGGGAAATTTGGGTACTTAACATGTTAAAATCCACCTGTAGGGTGTAGTTTACATCCCATGGATTAATTTGTGCATACATTAAAAAGCAGAGCAAAAACGCTCTTTTTTTAGCTGCTTTTGACAGGCAGTGGACAGAAAACTCAGTTTCATGAACGTTTTTAGTAATCCGTTTTCAGGTCGTTTTTTGTCCACTGCAGTGTAGACATAGCCTAAGCCCCAACCAAGTAGGACCCTCACAGACAGTTTTGCAAACTTGTTATATCATGTTTAACTATAACCTAAAGGATATTCCCATTTCATTGAATTTATTAGCTTTAAACATTTAGGCAAAGGTTAAAGAAAAAAGATTTCCAAATACATTGCTGTTCTGATGCAGATCTTATCTCCTGCCTGTGTACACAAGATTCCCTAGGTTACCAACCACCTTTCTCTGCTTAAACAGGCTCTAGAGCCCTTGCTGGAAGGATGATGTCACTCCTTGTTGTGTCTTATCAATGACACAGGAGCTTGTTTATGTTACTTACTGACAAACTTGAACCCTTTAGAATTCTGTAGCCTTGTGCCCTGCTGATTAGAAACCTCCAGCACTAGTGTCTGTCTAACAGAGCTGATATGCCAATTATTGCTATAGACACACCTACAGCCTAACCAGGAAGTGGAAGCCTTAAGTCTGTTTTGGCTCTGTGAAACAGAATCGTGAGACATGGCTTTAAGCTTAGACAAGCAGGCTAAATATGTAAATTATTCTAGAATCCACAAATTTGATCTTTAATGACAAGAAAGGTAATTTCATTGCTGGTGGGCACTTAATGCATCCTTGGGAACTCTTGGGAATCATCCTTGGGAATTTTCTATCAATGGACCTCTGAGAGGGCTATTTTTTTTGTGAGACATAATGTAGTTTTTAATGGCACTGGATTGGTACATCTGGCTTTGATACAACTTTTGCTCATTGGTCACTCCAATTGTTTGTTTTTTTTAAATTTATGGGGGTGTCGGAGACTCTGTAACCCCCACATACACAATAAAGCCAAAGCCACCCAGGAGTTTATTGAAGCAAAGAAGTGGAATATTCTTAAATGGCCAAGTCAGTCACCTGATCTCAACCCCATTGAGCATGCTTTTCACTTGTTAAAGACTAAGCTTCAGACAGAAAGGCTCACATGTCACAGAAAGGCTTCATGTCCCTTTCTCCCTGCTCGGCGTATTCGGCGAGCGGGGAGGGGAGACGGAATCCACAGTTCTCTATGAGAACTGTGGATTACCGTAATGCCTGGGACGGATTTCAGCCGTATTGGAGCGCAATATTGGGTGTACGGCGCGCAACACAGCTGAAATCCGTCCCAGAATAAGCTGTGTGAACGAGGCCTAAGACTGCATATAGCAACCAATCAGAGCTCCCCTTTATTTTTTTCAGAGCACTATATGAAATGAAAGGGGTGCTCTGATTTGTTGCTATGGGCAACAAGGAAAGTAGACCTAGATGGTTTTCATATATGTCCCCCTTAGTGTAAATTTAGACTAGACAGTCTTAAAATGCAACACATTTATCATAATTTTGATAAATCTGGTGCAGGTTTAGACTGTCTAGTCTAACTTTACATCTTCTTTATTGGCTTACTTTATACCGCTAATTGCAGTAAGCTATGACCCCTTTACGCTACGCCACACTCCTTTACAGAGGCCATGCCTATTTTGTCAGAAAAGGTGCGAAGGTGTTTAGAAACTGACTAGTTTACAATTCAAAAGTGTTTAGAATTCTGCCGCAATTGCCTTAATAATTGTACCCCAAAAACTCTTGATTTATTTCTGCTCAGGGTGTGCCCATTTTTTCTGCAAATACTATACAAAAATATGGGTAAGTGGTAGTAGAGTACAATGATTGTACAGGGTTCATAGTGTACAAGGATTACCTGATAAATTAGTAGAAGAATATGGTTTGTGAGGTTCAGAACGTCCTTTGAAGTCAATGAAGGCCTAAAATCTACCAAGTCATATTCTTGTTCTTTGTCCAGGCTCATGTCTCCAACTGTGAAATGTATACACAAAGCTAATTACAAACTATAATATATCATATTATTCTTTTTTCCTATATTACAATCTGTTCTGGAAATAAGTCCTAGAAAAGATGTTTTTATTGATTACAATAAAAATACATGCCATATACTACAGTAGTCACCAAAAAAGTGTGTACATACGATGGATGGCAAATTCCACTGTGTTTCAGTTATACTTTTTGCCATAGGATGTGTCCACTTGTTATTTTGGCAAGTTCATTCCCCTTGGAAACACATGTAAAATATGTCCACAAGCCTCCACCTGAAAAATATCTCTCGCATCCGCTCATTCCTCACTCCGACACTACAAAAATGCTGGTCCATGCCCTCGTCATCTTCCACCTAGACTACTGCAACACCCTAGCACTACCATCTAGCACTTCAAACAATCTTCAACTCTGCTGCCCGTCTTAACCACCTCTCTCCTCTAACTTTCCCCTCTGTAAATCCCATCTCTGGATACCCATTGCCCAGCACATTCATTTCAAGTTACTAACCATGACCTACAAGGCGCTCCACAACCTCTCCCCAATCTGCGTTCTTCACAGGACCTTCTTCTCTGATCTCCTCTTGTCAGCTCCTCACACAACTGTCTCCAAGACTTCTGTGCTTCCCGCATTCTCTGGACTCTACTCCACTTTAACCAGCATCAAAAGCAACCTGAAAACCCATCTCTTCAGGATTGCCTATAACCTACAATAACCCTGCTGCCATTGTACTACCCCAAAAACATATCTGCCCCTCACCTTCTGTCTCTTTCCTCCACCATTGTAGATTGTAAGCCCTCATGGGCAGGGCCTTCTCCCCCTCTGTGCCAGTTGTAAGTCATTCATCGTCATCATTGTACTTGTTTGATATATGTTATGGATGTAACTCCCCTGGAATGTACAGCGCCCTGGAATCAATGGCGCTTTAAAATAAATAATAATAATAATAATAAAAAAATTACCTATTGATTTCATTTAGAAATACATTCCGGGGGGCGTGGCTTGCCATGTGAGGAGGAGGACGTGTGTTAGTGGAGCTCCGTCAGGCAGAGCTTAAAAACCAGCTCACACAGCCATCAAAATGGGCGGTAGACGTTCAAAAAGAACCCCTAAGGCAACCAAGGTACCTGCAGCAAGCGGATTGATGATCTCCAATTACTTCACCCCGCTCGCGAATTTTGGGGAGGAACTCGCAGTTTTCCCGCGCCTCTTCCCCGGAGGCGCCATCTTGCCCGCGCAGCCCAGTCTCCCAGGCCCACAGAGCGCGCACCCTGCTTCATCTGGAGGGGAAAGACCAAAATCCTGCCGCCCTGCCGCAAAGACCCCCAAAAGGAGCCCGCGATCCTCCAGCGACCCCCCAAACCTCCCTTACCGGGCACCCACGCCGGCGGATATGACGAGCAGAAATCTCTCCCCAGCTAAAAAGCGGACAGGAAAGCAGCATGCCGAAGGGCGCCACCTCAGCAGCGGCATCGTTTTGGCCAGAGGGATGCGGAGGAGCGGGTGACAGGACAGGGAACGGTAATGTTCAATCCGTCCTCCATTCCCCAACAACGACCCCGGGGCTCCCAAACCCTGCAACCAAAGAAATGCTTCCAGCATCAGAGCATCCACAGGGGCTCCCAGCTCCATGCCCCTGCAGCCTCCAGCCCGGTCACCCTCCTGCTCTTCCATGAAGGAGCCCTGCTATAGCACTTCTTCTGCCTCCCCTGGGCAGTGGCAGCAGAACCTCCGGGCCCTTGCAGGCAGAGCCCCATCCCTCAGAGACACTGAATACCCCAAGCCCCTTCTACAAACCGCCATGTTGCCGCAAGACAAAGCTTGGAGGCCTCCCCTCAGTGCGCCTCAAAAAAGTGTCCTACCAGGCCCTGAAATGGCCCACCAGAGCTGGACTGCAGAGCGGACCCGATCCCTTCCATACCGCGGGTACTCCCTGCTGCCTACTCAGGTAGCTGAAGGCACCATGTCTTCCCTGGCTCACTATAGGGCTGATGCAAAATCGATCCCACTTGCGCCCCAGCATCGACCCAACAAAGGTGCCCTAAATTTCCCAACTCTCCTGTATGGGGCGGGATCTGTCGCACGAACCCCCGGCCCCCCTGTAGAGGCAGGAAAATCATCATCCCCAGAGTTTGACCGGCTCTCATGCCACCGATCCCGGCCACCAGGCCTGCTTCCCCCTGTAAAGCCCTTAACACTCCCGGAGCCCATCCAGAACTTAGAGCGCTCTCTCTCTAATTCCCTCGAAGCATGACATCCAACAAATGGGCTCAAGATCTACGATGCGCGTGGGGAAACAAGACCTAATTCCAGTGCAGCCGATATTACTGAAGTTGCAGTCCCCGCATAGCAGCAAGTAGAAACAACCAAACATCTACGAAAATCGCCATTTCTGCTCTACAAGCCTCAGTTGCGGAGCAACAGGAGCGTTTTGTGCATCTGGGGGAATCACATGGATGACTTGGAAAACCGTAGTAGAAGAAATAAAAATCAGAATAAAGGGCCTACCCCAATCGGTCAAGACGGGCGAGCTGATTCCCACCCCCTTTCCAGGCATTCAACTACATGCTGGAAGGCCTGAGGACACGGGTATCGAATTTGACTGGGCGCATAGAGCACTCCACCCGCAAAGCCAGGACCCCTCTAGACCAAGAGATATAATTTGCAGAATACATAGATATACGCTTAAGGAGAAGATCATGCGCAAGGCACGGATTATGCAGAATTGTCACCTTCAATGGGAATGCAAAAATAGGCCTTCCCCCCGACCTCTCCCCGAAGGACTCCCCCGCCTTCGAGCCTCCTGTTAGATCTCTGTTGGAAATCTTGCAGGATAGGGGCATCCCCTATCGCTGGGGCTTTCCTTTCTCTATCCAGGTCCCCCTACAGGGGACAAGTTCTCTATCGATCCGTACACCCTCAGAACTTCCCCCGCCTTCCTTGCAGCCTTGAACCTCCGGGAATGGCGCTTCCTGAATGGAGGAATGATGAATATGGAAGCTGTTCTTCCCTCAGGGCCTGGCGGGGAGTTCGACAGTTTCCGCCCCCTTGCTGAAACCTCTCCGAAACCACGGCGGTCCCGGTGGGGGACCAAGCAGCCCGGGGCCTCCCCCATCTAAGAGGCCCCCTTATCGCTGAAGCACCAACCTCGTTGTCAACATTTCTGGGTTCCCTGACACGGACCCGAGGCGAGTTCTGAAGAAGACTGTGATGTAAAACCTCCTCCTCTTGATTCTTTCTGTACCTATGTCCCCTTTTGAACCCTTTGGGCTTTCTTATGATGATAGTTTACCATCGCCTTTTAATTTATTATTATTAATTATTATTTATTTTTTTGAGCGCCTTGGTTCCAGAGCGCTGTTACATTCAGGTTTCATACATAACATAGGTCCAAACAAGTTTAAAGGTGACAATTACAAACTAAAAAAACTGGTACAGAAGGCAGAGGTTTCCCGCCCGTAGGGCTTTCACTCTAAAAGGAAGGGGGAAGAGACAAGGAGGGGCAACATGGGTTTGAAGTAAGTGACAGCAGGATTTTTTGTTTTTGGGTTGTAGGCAAATCCTGAAGAGAGGGGGTTTTCAGGTTGCTTTTGAGGCTGGGAGAGTGGGGGAGGTCTGATGTTTTGGGGCAGTAGTTCCAGAGTGGGGTTGAACACGGGGAGAAGTCTGGGAGACGGTTGGGGGGAGGAGCTGATAAGGGGAGACAAGAAAAGAAGGGTCCTGGGGGAGCGGGGGTTTGCGGATGGGAATTCTGGAGATTTAGAAGCAGAGTTAATGGAGGGGAGAGGTCCCAGGGGGGGGAGGGCCGGGGGTAGGAAGGTTGAAAAACTTGGGGAACGGATTTGCTGGGGGGGAAAGGGGGGGGGAAGCCATGAAGGGATTGGGGAAAAGAGGGGAAGTGGCAGAGGAGTACGGGGAAGAGGTGAATCAAACGGCAGAAATTTTAAGGAGGGAAATTGGGGGGAGCGGGGGTGCTAGCTGGGAGGCCACAGGAAGGATTTGCAGAATTCAGGCTAGTTTTGACGGGGGGCAGGACGAGCATTTTGTGCTTCGAAGTTAAGGAATGAAGGGATACGGGAGATATTTTTCAGGTGGAGGGGGGCAGGGGGAGGGAGGGGTTTGGGGGTGTGCGGTTTTTTGAAAAAAGATTGGGGTCAAGGTTTTATCCCAAGGCAGCGGCCTTGAGACGGTGAAGAGTGTACCATTGACGTAAATAAAAAGGATCAGGTGGAGGGTTTGGAGTGGTGGAGGTTGGAAAGATGAAGATTCATTTTTTCCCTCCCTTTTTTTCAGGAGACTTGAGGAAAAAAAGTGGAGGATGGGGCGAAAGACAGCGGGGGACCGGAGGTAAAGGGTAAATCTGGGCCGGAAAAGATGTAATTTTGGGTATACAGCATACAGGTGGTAAGAAAGCCAAATGCGATGCTATTTTTTGACCCACCCAATATTTGGTTAGAAAAAAAAATAGTGGCCCAGGACAGACCCCGGGGTACCCCAAACAGAGAGCGGGAAAAGGGGAAGGATTTTGGTGCGTGAGTGAGAAAAACGCTGAATGTCCCAGTGAGGTGGGGAGGAATCCAGGAAAGGGGCCAAAGCCCCGTGATGCCGAGGGAGGAAGGTTTGGTAGGGGGTGAGGGGTCGACAGGGGTAAAAGGCGGAGGGGACAGGTCTAAGGAGAAGCACAAGTAGTGCGGAGGCTTTGGCATTTTCTAGGTCTTTTGGGACTTTGGTTTTGGGCGGTTTCTGAAAGAGTGGGGGGGGTTTCGGAAAGCCAGATTGCAGTGGGTCAAGGAGAGAGTTTGGTGGTAGATGAAGGAAAGTTGAAGATAGAGGTTGTTCGGGGAGTTTAGAGGGAATGGAAGCAGGAGATGGGCGATAGTTGGAACAGTGAGGGGGGTCAAAAAGGGGGGTTTCTTAAGGATGGGTTTGGCCCGCATGTTTAAAGGGGGAAGGGAAAAAATGCCGAGGTTAGTGATGGTTGACGAGATGGGTGAGGCTGGGGAATAGAAGCACGAGCTGGGAATGGGGGGGGATGGCAGGGGGGTTCAAGATTACGGGTAGTGATTTGGTTTTGGACAGTAGAGTGGAAGCTTTCATGAGTGACAGTAAAAAGGAAGATAGGGGGAAAAGGGGATGAGCAGGTGAGAGGGGGGAGTGGGGACACGCGGAATAGAGATAGACAAGGGGACTGTGGGGTAAGCTTTTCAATGAATTGACTTTTTAAAAAGTAAGGGGCAACCCCATCGCTGAGAGGAGGGGGATGGGGGGGGGTCGGGGGCGGAGGAGACGTTAATTTTTTTTGAACAGTTTTTTCGGGGGTTTTGTGAGACAGGGAGGATATAGGGTGGTAAGAAAATCCTGTTTGGCTGATGAGAGTGCAGATTTAAAGTATGCGGGGAAAATGTATTATGAGGTGAATCGTGGTGGGGGGGTTTTTCTTTCCAGCGGCTTTTCAGAAATTTCTGGAAGCTCGCCCACCTTTTGGTGGAGTCTGGTGCCAGGGTTGTCTGTTGATTTTGCGTGTTCGTTTTTTGTGTGGAGGGGCAAACGAGTCAAGATTGGAAAATGATTGTTTTTGTTGTAGAAAGTGGGGGGCAATGTCTGGGCATGAAGGGAAAAGATGGAAGAGGGAGAAAGAGATTCAGAAGAACCCCCGGGTTAAGGTGTTGTAGTTTTTCTACGGGGACAGTAATTTCGGGGTGGGGGGGCAGGGCGGGGAATTGGTGAGAAGGTGACAGTTGGGGTCATAAATTTGGGTAAAAGGAGAGATTGAGGTGTTAGATAGAGGACAAAGGCCGATTGAAGATGAGTCCAGTGTGGGGTCCCACTTTATGAGTGGCTCCAGAGGTCCACTGGGTGAGGCCGAAGGAAGAGGAGAGTTGACAGGATTTGTTAGTAGTGGAGCAGGGGGGGGCCCCATTGGATGTTGAAAACCCCTGAAAATAGTGGGGATGTCAGTGGAGGAAAGTGAAGGAGGCCCGGAACGAAGTGGTTCCCCCCAGAAGGGGTGGCAGGGCCGGGGGGACAAAAAACAACAGCCCCCTGGAGGGGAGGGGGGGTAAAAATGCGGGCGGGTGCACCTCGAAGGAGGAGGGTGAGGGGAAAGGTAGTGGTGGAAAGGGGACAAAAGAGCAGGGGATCTGACAGAAGAAAGGGGCCACACCCCACCATTTTTTTTGCCCGGGCGGGGGGGTGTGGGAAAACTGAAGCCCGCCGTAAGAGAGTGCAGCAAGGGGGGGTTGTGTCAAGGGGTCAGCCAAGTTTCGTTAGTCCAAGGAAGGTTAGGTGGGGGGGAGAGAAGAGGTCAAAAGGGTGAAGAGAACTTGTTGCCTACAAACGTGCATTCCAGAGGCTCCGACATGGGGGTAGGTGTACGGGGGTGAGGGGAAAAAGGGTTTATATTAAGGGTTATGGGAAATTGGGCTTCTGGCCTGTAGGGCAGGGGAAATAAGATGGGGGGTGGTAGGGGCCCGGATTGGGGATATGTCCCCCAGCAGCAAGGAGAAGGAGGGAGGGAGTGAGAAGTGTGGGGGGGGGGGGTAAGCAAAAAGGGGGTTGTTGGTTTTGCGAGAGAGGTTTTAACTGTAAAAAGAGGTGGGAGAAAGGGCAGGTTGAGGTAGGATAGAGGGGAGATATGGAAGTCTTTGCCAAGGTGGGTTTGTGGGGATAGAAAAGGGATTTTGGGAATAGGGGGGTAGTGATGAAAAGTGCAAAAAAGTCTTTTGGGGGAGGTGGATGACTAAAAGCCGACAAAAATAATTTTTACCTTAAGGCATCCGGTTTCTTTTCTCCCCTTGTTTCATTTCTGATTCTGGCCAAAAAGCCTATACAGGGTTTTTTGCGGTTTGGGGGGCCCGCGGGGGGGAAAAAGCTTGGGGAGTGTACTTCCAAAAGTGCGCTGGGGCTCTTGCCCCCCCCCCCCCCCAACTTGTCCGTCTTTAGGGGTATTGATTTATTAACCTGACGTCTTCTTTTGCTATTTTTTAAATCTATTTCCTTACATGAGTATTTAAAGTGTGCTGTGTCCCCTACATGCCCCAGGGATTGCTGGCCTGGTGTCTTACTACTTTGGCCATAGCAGTGACATATCTGCATTTTGGTTGTTGTTGGCCTGTGTATTTTAGGCCCTTCTTTTTTGTTCAAGATTTGTTTATTACTACTGTCTCTTCTTCTCCCTTAGGTCTTTGGGTGCGTTTCTCGGGTCGTTCCCCCCTAGAGGCATCTTGGCTGCTCCTAAATGGATAGCATCCGGGTCACATCCCTTAATGTCAAGGGATTTAACATCCCCGAGAAATGCTCACAAATTCTTTACCACCTACACAAGCAAAGGTCCCACATTGTCTGTGTACAGGAGACTCATCTCCTAGCTACCCACATCTCGGGCTTTCGTAATAGGTACTTCCCTGCCTGGTACCATAGCAGTAACCCACTCGCCAAAACAAAGGGGGTTGCGATCTTCTTTCATAAATCGTTACTGCTCCAGATCCTAGAGGTTCTGCAGGACCCTGAAGCTCGCTTTCTGTTTATTAAATGTAACATACAGGGACGCACTTACACTCCTAACTCTGGCCTCCCTTCCTTCTTTGTAAAAACACTGGACACCCTCACTGATTTTGCTGGGACAGCTTATTCTCTGTGGAGATTTTAACCTCGCACTAAATCCTGTGTTGGATACTTCGGGTGGACGTTCAGTCGTGGCGATGAGCTCCCTGAACAGAATCGGTAAATTGCTGCATGATATGCAGCTAGTGGATATCTGGCAGTTACTACACCCCAACGACCGAGACTATACTTTCTTCTCCCACCCACATACTGAACTGCCTTAAATCGGCTCACAGGTCCTCGGGGCTTGAGTTGGACCTAAGAGACTTGATTCTAACCCGTCATGAAATCCTGCAATTGATGGAACACAAACATAAACGCTATAGGCAGATTTGTTCCAGTTCCTTCTATGTCTGGAGTAATAAGCCGAGTAGATATCTAGCCCGTGCCCTTAGGAACAAAAGGGCTTCCCTGTTTATTCCCTCCATTAAAACCTCCAACGGTCATCTGGTGCACGTCACTGAGGAAATCCTAAAAGAATTCCACACTTATTACTCAGGTCTTTATAATCTCCCTACCGCTGAGAATGCCCCTGAACACCGAGATTTCCTAGAAGCTATGCAGAACTATCTAGCTCACACTGCCTTGCCCCCTCTGGATTCTCAGACCCTCGCCTCCCTGGAGGAACCATTCACCCCAGAGGAGCTCAAAAGAGCAATTTCTGCCCTCCCCTCCGGGAAAAGCCCAGGCCCAGATGGCTACACCGCCATTTTCTATAAGACACTAGTTGACGATCTAACTCCCTCTCTCCTTGAGGCCTTTAATGAGATCTCCCGAGGTTCTCACTTTGATCCTGCCTTTTTGAAGGCATACATCACAGTGATTCCAAAAGAGGGTAAGGATCCGGCCCTTTGTCCAAGTTACCGGCCCATCTCTCTCAGGAACATAGATGCTAAGCTCTTCACTAAATTGATTGCCATGAGGCTTAGCCCTCTCTTGGGCTTACTTATAAATTTGGACCAGGCTGGGTTTGTTCCCTCCAGGGAGGCGAGGGATAACACACTAAAGACGTTCACTCTCCTTCAGCACATCCACTCTGTCTAGCTTCCATGTGTTCTATTATCCCTTGATGCCGAAAAGGCCTTTGATCGTGTACATTGGTCATTTTTGAAGGGGGTGTTGGGGCACCTGGGTCTAGGAGCGGCTCTATATCATTCGCCCAGTGCGCAAATCCGGGTTAACGGTTGGCTCTCTTCTCCCCTTGCGATAGGCAATGGTACCAGGCAGGGATGTCCTTTATCCCCTCTGCTCTATATTCTAGTGATGGAGCACCTCATGCAGGCCATACGGCTGGACGACTCTATTCAGGGCATTTGCATTGCTGGTCATCAATTTAAATGCTCAGCATATGCAGATGACTTGTTATTATATCTTTCGGACCCAATGAAACCTCTGCCAGCAGCGCTTAGAGCCTTACAACAATATGGTCTATTTAGTCAGCACAAGATAAACATGACCAAAAGTGTTGCGCTAGGTTTGCATCTCCCGATGGCGACTCTGAGGCAGCTGAAGTCCACCTTCCCCTTCTTGTGGGCTACCACATCCTTTAAATATCTTGGGGTGCACATTCTGGCTCCCTGGATAAAATTTTTGAGCTAAACTTCTCACCTATCTTAACAGCATCAGTGGGGACCTTTGAAGTGGGACGGGAAATTTATTTGGGTTTGGGGGCTATCAACATAATTAAAATGAAGGGTCTTCCTCTTTCCCCCTGTAAAATTTTTTTTCAGGCCCCCCCCGTTTCCCCCTTTTCCCCGGACTTTCTTCGAAAACCCTTTAAAATTTATTTCAGACCCTTTTTATGGGGGCAGAAAAAACCCCCGGGTTTGCAAACTCCATCCTCACCCCGGCTCAAGGCAGGGGGGGGTTCCCCGCCCTCCCGGGGCTTTAAAGGGTTTTTACCTAGCAGCAAAAAAGACTCCGGGGTTTGGACTCTTTTCCCAAAATGGGTCATCCCAAACTCTGGGTTCCAAATTGAAATTCTCATGTACGGGCCCCGGGGGCGGCACGGGCCCCGGTTGCCGGTTTTTCCCCCCGGGCCCAAAAAAACTCCTCCCAGAGTCCCCCCTGGGAACTCGAACCACCAAACCCTATTTGCAGGGGGGTTTTTCCCCCCCAGGGTGTTTTTTTTCGGCCCGGGGGGCCCCTGTCCCCCTCTGGGGGGTAAACCCCAAAAATTCCGGCTCCATATCTGCTTTCCAAACTAGGTTGTTATTAAAAAACCCGTCATTTGGGGGCTTTTGGAAAGGGGCTTGGGTTGGGAAACCCCTTATATCTTTATAAAGGGACTGGGGAGTTGACTCGCCACCCCCAGCTTTTCCCCAGTTTTTAAAATTTTACCACGGGTGAGGGCTAAATGGTACATAAAAGTTCAAGCATACCTGCACGGGGGGCTTGTCCCTTCGGGAAAAGTGGTGTTTTTTCAGGGGGTCCCCCAGGGAAAATTCCCCTTTCAAAACTCTACAACCTATTTTGCCAGTGCCGGGGATGAACATCCTTTTCCAGGAGTTTTGGGGGAGAGCTGGGGAGGGCCCCTTGGGGTTTTTTCCCGGCCCCAAAAAAAAATTTAAACTGGGCCCCAGTCAAAGCGCAGGAGCTTAACAAAAAAACCCTCACCCGATGGGATAGAGTCCCTTTTTTCCCCATTGGGATTTGCTATACCCCGGTGTCTCTAACATTTGCCGGCGCTGGGCCCTACAGAACTGGGACAATTTTTTCCCCATCGGGGGGGTGCTCTAAGATCCCCAAACCCGTTTGGCTGAAGGGGCTGGGCCCATACATTCAATTCCCGGGGATAAAAATCTGAATGAAACCTGCAGGCTTTACTCCCTTTCAGGTCCCCCCCCCACCCCCATTTCAATCTCACTTACTCTCATTCCTAAATGGCCCGAAAGCGGGATCCCCTTTTTAAATGGTTTAAAACTGGGAGCGTCCATATTTTTCCTTCTAAAAGGGTCCCACCTGCAGCGAATGGAGGAGCTGGGGAACACGACCCACACTTGTTTTAAAAAACCCCTCAAAATCTGGGAACTGGTTTCCCCTTTTTTTCCCAAAACGGTTTCATATAGTCCTTTTGCTATACCTTTGCATTCTCCCTTTTTTTTTGCAGAATATGCTAAGTCACTTATGAAGGTGGTCTCCAAATAGCCCTGAACCGGCCCTTTTACCTAATACCCATTTCTTTTAATTTTTTTTGGGTGTACTTCATCTGTTTTTTAAGCTGGGAAATGGATAACCCCTTTTTTTCTTCTTTTTCCCAATTTTATCTGAGATAGAATGCATAAGTACCTTTTGTGTGAACCTGGTCCGACCTCTTCGTTCTGATCATAACACCAAAAACAAAACAATTTTTTTGATACTACTGTCTGTTTTTTTTTTTGTTTTTTTGACCCAAAATTTTTTACGTATATTCACTATTACTATATGCACTCTTTTTTTGCAAATTTATGGAAACAATCCCAGTTGTTTTGCTTGTAATTGTGCAATGTTTTAATATTGACTTCAATAAAGCTCTTTTAAATATGGAAAAAAGAAATACCTTCCACAGTTCACATGGTTTTTAATCGGTTCACACCATTTTTAAGCTTTCTGGTGCCCCTCCCATTTTTTTTTGCATGGGCTGAAATGATCTATTTACTCCTTTTCTGTGTTGGGTAGTTCCAACAGCGTCTTCGGCCAAATTTTTTTGGGGCGTATTGCACACAAAAACGCCCTAAATACGGGCCCGTAACCTAAATCATAGCTTTCATAAAGAGCTATGAATAATCTCCGTCTTCCCTGACGCGTATTACGCGTGGAGTGAAAGAAGTGACATGTCACTTCTTCCCAGTGTATAATGTAGGTGAATGGGGCCACCAGTGTGTACTTCTAAAACACCGAACATCTTGAGGCATGCACAGGTACGCGTGGCACAAGACGCCATGTGAACCCTTAATTGAATTCTGCCACACCCATCTGTTTCTCCTTGCTGACTTTGTTCTGGGCTGCAGACAGTTAAGCTAGTTGTGATTGACATTTTTTACCACCGCATTTCCTTCCTTCCCTTTTCTGGATCTTTGGGGTCTATCCCAGAGGGCTGGTCCAACACCCCCGGCCCGGAGTCTGAATTCCAAAAGAATACCACAACCCCCTTACCCAGTGTTTTCTAAAGTCTTTAGTTTTGGCTGGCTTTTCCCTTGATTGCTCTTTTGGATTTCGGCCTCTTGCTTCCCTTTTCTGCCCTTTTTCCTTGTATTCTTGCTGATTTCGTACTGCTTTTGCCCGCTTGGTTTGTGACCCTTTTCTGTATGACTATTCTTTTGTGTTTGTTTGTCTTGTTTGGACCCTGTGTACACTTAAGGCCGGGTTCACTGTTGGCCAGCACGTACTTCCAACATTTCTGATGCCCCGTTCATCCAGTTCCCCGGGGGGTAACCACCCACTTCTTTTTTTTGGGGGGGGGGGAGTATGTGCCGGGAAATACTCTGTGAAATGATAGAAACTCGGTGAGTGCTATGATTTTACCGTGTTTACGGGGGAATACTTCAGGCACATTGCAGCGCAAATACACACCAAAGTACGCTTCGCAAATACGCTGTGTGAACACGTCCTTTTAGCGTCAGCAGGGAATGTCGCCCTGTTGTCGCCAATCACTTAGGGTCAGACGAGCAAGTAGGTAGGAACAGCCTGGGGGTACTTGTGCTAGAGTTCACTGTCTTGTCTCCCCTACCTATCCTCCCTGGTTGTAAGTTTCTTACACTTCCATTAGATGTATACATAAGGAGGACTCCAGACATATAACTCCAACAGAAGGCAGCAATATATCCCATTAAATAGGAATACAGTGGGGGAGGTTGCTGTGGTACTGCTGACAACCAACCGTTGGATTACTAACAGCAGTATCACGGCTCCAGAAAAAGAAAAGAAGACCGAGTGACTTTCCAGAGGAAGCTCTGATGATGTGATTATTCAAATATGGACAGTTACCATACTTAGGCTGTCTATATATGGTTTCCTGAGACAGGTACATAATGAAATATTGCACAGACAAGCCAAAACGGCCCTTCCCCCTGCTCCTGGCAGTGGATACGTTGACTGCCCAAAATATCAAAAACACAGTTTTTGCCGCCCAAAAAGGGGGGAGGAGAGGAAGGACATCCTTTATTATGCTCAGGGCTCCGCAATAAGTGGCCCCAATAAAACTGTAATCTTTCTAGCTTTGGGGGAAAAAAAACAGGTCCCATCAAGTTCAACCAAGGGCAGGGACAAGATGTGGATGAAGGGTGGATGTAACTGGAGCTTTCCAAGGTATCTATTAAATGGATGTCTGTGACAGATGGCAAACTATGGCATCAATTACCCATTGGCTTTTATGATATTCAGTTAATGGATATGGTTTCTTGACAGGATTTGAAATATCCTATAAAAAAGGAGTGACGTCAATCAAAATAATCAGCGGGAAAAAAATACATTAGAAAAAAAACCCGGAACATACAACAGCGAACACCTGAAGTTTTGACCCTGATTTCACTCATAATCAGAGTTATTTTTTTCAGCATCCTACATATGCCATTTTAAAAACACTGGGGCCCTGTATGAATCCGCCACGTGGGGGACACCTTTCCCCCTTTTTCCCGGCGAAATCTGCCCCTGATTTTAGTCGGCGCGGGGGGGCTCATACATTTCCATGGAAGCCCCGCCGCGCCTGCCTTTTTTAGGGGCGTAGTGCGGGACTTGGCGCAGTGCGGCGCGCGCCCTATGATTCGCCCCCCCGAGGTAGTGCACCCATACATGCGGGAAAAGTTCCTTCGCCTCCCCCAAGTGTGTGGGGCGCATGGGGGACTTAGGGGAAAGGGGGACTGCGCCAAAAAATTTTTCCGATGCGAGACGGTGGAAAACACGGAAATCTTTCCACATGTCGGTGGGGAGTATAATGAAAAACGCCTTTATAAAGGCGTTCAACATTCTCTGAAAAAGAGCTCAAAACCTAAAAAATAAAAAATACATAAAACAAAATCATTTTTCCAATATCCAAATTTCAAGAAAAAACAGAATTAAAATTCTAAAAGCATTCTCATGGGTCGGCAAAAAATCGCCCAATCAAATAGGAGCGACAGTGAACCATTAAAACCCTTTTGGAGAACTATTGACCAAATCAGAATAAAAGGGCGGGACAGTTCAAAATACAAAAAAAATGCAGAAAAGAGCTGATTGGCTAGCTACCGGGGGCTTGGCTATCCCACCATCAAATAGGAGCGACAGGGCCCCTTTTTAAAGCCATGGAAAAAGTTTGAACAATCAAATCAAAGGGGGGGACTTTTCAAAAATACAGAAAAATGCAGAAAAAATGATTGGTTGAACTAGCGGGGGCTTGGCTATCCCAGCCAATCAGAGCGCGAGCTACTTCTCCCATTTATTCATGAAGAGATCGCGCAATGAAATCTGGGCTCCACGCTGTGCGGCAGGATATTTTAAAAAAAAAACATTTTTATTAGTTATAAAAATTCTCTGAAAAAAAGCTAAAAACCTTTCATAAACAGAAATAAATTAAATCCCAAAACCCTTTTGTTGCCGAACCGGCGCTACATCAGGAATTGGGATATAGAGAATTCCCGGGGAAATACGAAATTTCAAATTCTGAAAGCCTTTCTTTGGGTCGGCATAAACCACCCAAATCAAATGGAGCGAAAAAGACCCCATTATATCCAATGTAGAAGTTTTACCAACAAAATCAAAGGGCGGAATTTCAAAAAACAGTAAAATGCAGAAAAAAGCTGATTGGCTGAGCTCGGTGGTTGGCTACCCCAGCCAACAGAGCGCGAGCTACTTCCCCTTGTATCTAGGGAAGATCGGCGCAATGCAATCTCGGCGCTCAACCCCGTGTGGCATGGAGTATGAATAAAAAAATTTTTTTTTATTAAGTAAAACATTATCAGATAAAGCGCTGAAACCTCTATAAAAAAAAACAGTTAAATCCCTAACAACGCGTTTTTTCGCGGACCGGCGCTGCATAAGGGGAAATTTCAATAAGAGAATTGCCGGGGAAAAACATAATTCAAATGTTTAAGCTATTCTGATTGGTCGGCAAAACCACCAATCAGAAAAGAGCGAAGGGCCCATTATATCCCATGGGGGAAATTGACCAATCAGAATAGGACGACAGGAAACCCCTTCTAACCAGGAGAAATATTGGAGAAATAAAAAAAAAAAATTAATTCAAAAAAATCAGGTTTATTTTTTTATTTTCGTTAGCCCCGGGGTCAAAAAGTTTGGGGTAACGAAAATAAAAAAAATAAAAAAAAGGATTTTATTTATTTAATATTTATTTTTTCGTTTCCCCCATATTTTTATTCATTTTATATACACATCGGACAACTTCTGCGTCTACATTTGATTTTGGCCATTAGAGTTTTATTTCAGATTGCATTAGAAAAACCCCTAGGACGTGCTCGCTCTCCCCTTGGCCAAATAACCGCACCTCTTTTAACTTAGCCAATCACAAGCCGCTCTAATTTCTTTCCCCATAGAAAATCTTGAGAAAAATGCTATTCTCTGATTTGGGTGTGGCGAGCCCCCGCCGCTTCCAACCAAACACTCTTTTGCCTTTTTACGATATTTTGAACTGTCCCGCCCTTTGAAAAATTTATTGGCAATATTTCTCCATAGGTTAGAAGGGGGCCCCGTCGCTCCTATTGTTGGTCAATTTCCCCCAAGGTTAAAGGCCACTGCCCCACTATTGGCTGGGTTTTTGCCCCACCAAACAAAGGTTAAAAAAAATTTTTAATTACTGTATTTCCCGGGAAATTCTCTCTATTTTAATTCCTTATGTACCCGGTCTCGGGACAAAACGCGTTGTTTCGGGATTTAACTGATTTTCTTTTTTAGAAGGTTTTTAGGCTTTAAACTATAAGTTTACACTTTAAAAAAATGATTTTTTATGCAACCAAGCCCACGGGGCCCAAGCGCCGAGATTGCATTGCGCCGATCTCCTAGACTACAATGGGAGAAGTAGCTCGCCCTGATTGGTGGATAGCCAAGCCACCGCTACTAGGGAATAAGCTCTTTTCTGCCTTTTTTACTGTATTTTTTAACTGTCCCGCCTTTGATTTGTTTGGTTTTTAAACTTCCCCATAGGGTATAAAGGGGCCCTGTCATCCTATTTTGATTGGGCCGGGTAGCCAAGCCCCCCGCTAGTCAGCCAATCAGCTCTTTTCTGCATTTTTACTGTATTTTTAACTGTTCCCCCTTGATTCTGATTTGGGCAAAAGTTCCCATAGGTTTAATTTGAGGGCGCGAATTTCTCAAAAAATCGGGTTCGGTCACTTCGCCGAATTTTCCGACAAAATTCGTTTCGGTCCGAATACTTCGGCACGAATCACTTTAAAAAAACAGTATTTCCAGGCAGCCTAAGCCTGCAGGGTCGATGAACGTTGTTCCATGCTTAAATATGCAGAGGGAGCTTGGTTTGTCTTCAACAATGTTTGTATTTATTATGATCAACGCACTGACCGCCGCCGCTCTTAGAATCGCTTCACTATAAAATCCCCTGGGCACTTATGGGGGCAAAACTGACCAAAAAACTGAAGCAGGAACGTAGCCTATAAGTCATGGCAGCAAAAGATGGAAAAAAAAACAAACTGAGAGGCTCAGGTGCAACAGTAGGTGACAGATGTGAAGTGACGGCGCAGCCACAGCAGCATGTGAGGTCAGACAGTGGCACAATGACAAAAAATTCTGGAAGTGGCAAAAACAGTATCAGCCGCAGAGTGGGCCACAATGACACAGTGTGGAGGTCACGGTGGTAGCAGCAATGATTCAGCAGTGCACAATGACAATTCCTGGACTGGCAAAAAAGGAGTAGCCAAAGAGTGTTAACAATGACACAGTGTGTGGAGGTGCACGTCAGGAGCAACAGCATCAGCATAAGGAGCCAGACAGAGGCACAATGACACAAGTGTGGAGGGCACGCAGCAGTCCACCATCAGCACATGAGGTCAGACAGTGGCACAATGACAAATTCTGAGGAGGCAAAATCAAGAGGCCACAGTGTGGAGGGACGTGCAGCAGCACGGCAGCAGCATGAGGTCAGACAGTGGCACAATGACACAGTGTGGAGGGCACGTCTGGATTCACAGCAGCAGCATGAGGTCAGAGAGTGGCACAATGACATTCTGCAGGTGGCAAAATATTATTAGGCCACAGAGCGGCACAATGACTGAGAGCGGAGGTCAGGCGGCAGAGCATGAGGTCAAGGCAGTGGGCACTATGACAGAGAGTGGAGGTGATACGAGCAAACAGCATGAGTCAGAGAGTGGCACAATGACATTCTGGAGGTGCAAAACAGTACCAGGCAGCAGAGTGGCAAATGACACAGTGTGAGTCACGGCAACAGCAACACACAGCAGCATGAGCACATAGAGTGGCACAATGACAGAGTGTTGAGGTGGGTGGCATACCAGTCCCTGGTAAAGACGGTGGTAGGCAGATGGAGAAACTTCAGCAGGATGTGTGGCATCAGGGCGGTGGTGGCGGCATCAGAATAGTGCTGAGTGCAGGTAGTTTTAAAACCCAGACTGCGCCTAAGCATTGGTGTGTGGAAATCCTGGCCGATCCACGCCTGATTCATCTTGACAAAGGTCAGTTCTTCACATATCCCGGGTGGACTAAAGCGGTTCTCCTTGTGGTAACGATGGCCACCCGCCGCACTGAACACCCGCTCTGATGCCACACTCACTGGGCCGGGCAGAACAAGCTTCTCCACTGCAAACTCGGCAAGTTGCGGCCACACATCCAGTTTGGCTGCCAGTAGTCCAGCGGATCTTCTAACTGGGGGTGGCACGTGCTGTCCAATTAGTCCACAACCTGTTGGATTCAAGGGAAACTCCATGTCCTGCTGCTGCTGCTGGTCGCTGCCCTCCTCACTAGCGGGTGAAGAAGCTGCTCACTAGTGACTCCAGACTTAGTTACTGCTGATGGAGCCTGATTACTGCTCCTAACCCCCCCCACCCTTCCCCAGCAGCCGCGGCAGTAGTACGTGATGCGCTGAGAACCCCCCGTTTCAGACCTGTCAGAGGAGGGACGATGCAGCACATAGGCAGCGGCCTGCTGTTTACGGAGGATTTCGCTATAGTCTTGGAGTTTGTCTTCCCCCACCCCCCCCCTTTCTCATATGCTGGTGTAAAAAGGCTCCCATTTTGGAACCGGTAGCGAGGTCCAATAGGGTGGAAACCAGAAGTCATCCCTCTGCCGGATGCTGACTATTCGGCTGTCACTAGCCGGCAAATAAGCATGCTGCGGGACAATCTGCAAAGTGACTCCGAGGGCTCCCTGCCTCCATTTCCCTCTATACTGCCACAGTGCTTGGGAGTCATCAGCATCGTCATCCTCATACTCCAGCCACCTCCTATCCAGCTGCTCCTGCTCCTCCTCTCGTTGTCACCTGGGTAGAAAATCCCATCATCTTCACCAGAACAAAGCTTCTGCTCCAATGTTCCCCACCTCCTCCTCCTCCGATTTCGTCCCCACCGGACCATGTGGCCCACGAATGTAGTCGCCACAACTCCAGTCCCCTGCCCAGACAGATTTTTCAGCATCAGTTTTACAGGACATGAAGCAGTGGGAATGACGTATTCATCCCTGTATCCTGGCGACTGACAAATAACGTGGCCTCCTCGAATGGCCTCAACAAACGCAGTTGTCACGCATGAGCACATGCCACTGCTGACATCAAAGTTAACACAGGGGAGTACTTTCAGTCTGCCTGATCAACAAAAAATCGTTAAGTACTTTCTCTGTTATACAGTCGGTCCAACATGTGCAGCTGAATTCCAGCGGGTGGAAACATCGCATATCAGGCGTGTTTGGGATGGCCGTTCTGCGCTGCAACTTCGAGGAGGGTGTTCCTGCTTGTACGAATGGATATAAGTGCTGCAGTTTTCCGGGCCATTTCAAGAAATGTTCTTGAAGATCGGTGGAAGACTTCAGGAACCTTTTTACAACCCAGATTGAAACACGGGCGCCTATGCAGGCGCATGGACCAATTCCCTCCTCGGTGTCAGCGCAGGACACCAAGATCTCTCCCATTTGTCGGTCACCATGGTTCCGATTTGCAGTTGGCGCGGAGAAAGCCACACATCGGATTTCTTGCTTGCAGACGCGGGAGCAAGTTCTCCCCTGTGTGACTTCGTTCGCGCGAGGCAAGCTAGGTGTAGAACTGCGTGACCACCGCTGTGCCGCTAACACATGTGGTATGATGGGAGCATACTTGTGGGATGCTGTGCAGGTGGTGTGGTGGAGGAGGAGGATGCGGACATTGCGCAGGAGCACAGTTTGACAACGTGGAGGATAAAGCGTGCGTCTCCTGTCCAAGTTGTTTGTGCCTGGGCAGGAAGCACATTCACCCAGTGGAGGCCGTAAAGTACATGTTACTGGCCCTGACCAGTAGTTACAGCTCCAGACGTCCGCGCTGCCGTGTACCTTGGAACAAACGATAAGCTCAATGACTGACCCACTTTCTGTTCTATCATATGTTATGAAGTGCTGAACTGTGCCTTTTTGGAAAAGAAATTACGGCTTGGAACTCTCCATCTCGGAACAGGGGCACAAGCCATTAGTTCCTCTGAACTGGTGAGAGTCCACCATTTGAGAAAGGGAGGGACTGCAGTACCAACAACTTGGACAGGAGCACGGTCAGCTGCTGCACCTTAGTATGGTATGGACGCATACTGTTGTCTCTTTACAGATCGCCCTCTGAAACGACTGCTTGGCGCCATGAGGTTAGCGAGGAGCAGGAGCATCTGGACCGGGAAGAGGATGTCAAAAGAAACAGACTGCCTTCTGCAGAGGTGGTGGAGCCCTATGACTGGCTGAAATGGCATGCCGTGGCCACTGGCCGCTTGCTGCTAGCTCAGCTGCATGATTGGACACCCACATCTTGATGCCACGTTTCTCCCCGGCCACCGTGATTGGTGAGGCAGCATGTGTTTGACGCAGGGCCTTTGTGCGCAACTTAGCCTTCCTGGCCCACGGGGCTTTTTTCACTTTCTGCCCACAGATTCTACCTATACCCATATTCGGCTTCCTCCGGTGTCTTAGCAAAGAACTGCCACACCGCCGAGTAAGCTGTTTTACCGCCAACGCTCCGCACTGATGTGACTACTGCGCGCTCTGCTCGCTGAGCCCTGTGCCGCTACTGTCGTGGACCAGCGAATCGGGTTTTTTCTACCCCTTGGCCGCTTGGCTCCCGACCTCACACTGTTGCTACCCTTCTGACTCACGGCCACACACCCCTTGCTGGCTGCGCCCGCTGCCTGACGCGCAAGTTGACGCCCTCTTCTCCTGACGATGATGAAGCCCTTGCTTCACCCGCTCCCAAGTGCGGTCGGCTACATCATCATCTATTTTGTTTCATATCGTCACTACTGTCCTCATCACCGTCTTGGTAACCGAGGCAGACCTCTCCCACATGACCTCCAGCATGCCACTCTCCACATCTAATACTTTTGCCGCCTACTGCAAGAAGCTGGGATATTGGCCCCATTTCTTCGCTGCAAGTAGCTGCTGACTGCCCATCCTCCAATTTTTCATACCACGCTATATAGTGGCGCTGAGCCCAGACCACATATAGATGTGCCTGGATGAGGGAACTGGATGGTAGCAGAGGCGGGCTGAGGACAGGTGAGGGCCGCTGACCCCCTTCCCCGGGCCATGCCAACTAAGTGTAGTGTCTAGGTTCCACCGACTCTTGGCTGGGGTTGTCCAGTATGTCATCTGGGAGGAAAGGGGATGACCTAGTACAACCAATCAAGAACCCTTGGTTTGCTGAACAACACACGGCCGCTAGATGACAGCGGCAGTTGTGGCCTTCACCGAGTGACCCCTGCTGCGACTCCCCTTGCTGGCTGCGACCTGTGGCACGTTTCAGAAATGTTTGTGCCACAGCCACTCGTCATTTGCAGTAGCCCTGCCACCTCTCTGTCTGACATACTGTTTGTTCTAAAATGTAACAGACACTGTTTGATGAAGCTATCAGATATATGATAAATATACACCCTTGTTTTGACTTCCAAATGAACCCAGTAACAGCTTGAGGTAACCCTTGATCTAATTGCGCTCCACAATGGCCGGAAAAATTTACTTGAATGTGTCGTTTTACAAGCACTGTGGTGTTATACTAAATGTAAAAGCACAAACCGGCTTAATTAACCTTCGCTTGTGAATTAGTGCCTACAAGAAAAAATGATTTCATTTCGGGATGAAAAGACGGTTTATTTTTGGTCAGCACAGACACAAAACACGCTTTAATTAACCCCTGGCTGTAAATTGCGCAATAGAATTAGCCACCCACAAACTAGTAGCTTTGTAGCGTTTACAAATGGTGTATTTTCTACTCCACACAACAAGTAGATAAAATTTGTATATTAACCTTTGCTTGTGAAAAGGCTACCAAAAAAAATATATATAATTTGGCGTTGAAAAAGACGGTTTAATTCTTTGTCTTGTTTTAGTGGGGGAGGGGGGGGCACAGCCAGCAAAACAACTCTTAATTAGGACCCCTGGATGTAAATTGCCAATAAATTGGAAGTCCAGCCACAACACTAGGTAGAAGCTTTGAGTAGCGTTTTACAATGGCGTATTTTACTACGCCACACAACAAGAGGATAATAAATTGTAATTAAACCTTTTGCTTGTGAATTTAGGCTACCAAAAAAAATATATATTATTAGCGTTGAAAAAGACGTTTTTATTTTTTGTCAGCACACCGCAAAGACAACGGCTTATTACTCCCCTGGGGATTGTAAATTGCGCACTAGAATTGAGCCACCACAAACTAGTAATCGCTTTGTCTCGTGTTTACCATAACTGGTGTATTTTCTCGCCACACAACAAGAGATAAAATTTAATTAACTTTTCTTGTGAATTAGGCTACCAACAAAAAAGTATATATATTCTGCCTTTGTGAAAAAGACGGTTTAATTTTTGTCAGCACACCAGCAAAACAACGCTTAATTAACCCCTGATGTAAATTCGCAATAGAATTGACCCACCACAAACAAAGTAGCTTTGTATCGTGTTACAATTGTGTATCTTACTACCTCACAACACAACAAGAGATAAAATTGTAATTAATCCCATTGCGTGTAAATTAAGGCTACCAAAAAAAAAATATAAATATATTGGCGTTGACAAAAGACGGTTTATTTTTGTCAGCACACCAGCAAAACAACGCAAAATTAACACCTGTATGTAAATTGCGCAATAGAAATGAGCCACCACACACTAGTAGCTTTGTAGCGTGTACAATGTGCGTATTTTCCTACCCACACAACAAGCGATACAATTGTAATTAACCTTTTGCTTGTGAATTAGGCTACAAAAAAAATATATATGATTTGGCGTTATTAAAAAGACGGTTTTATTTTTGTCATCACAGCTGCAAAATAACGCTTAATTAATCCCGAGTCTGTAAATTGCGCATAGAATTGTGAGCAGCCAAAAATGAAGTGGTATTTTGTATAGTAAAAAACAGGCTGTTTCTTTATATGAATACAACAAGGAACGGCTTAGATCCCGACTTGGAATTATTAATGTATATGCAGCCTCGCAGTGGACTCACACTGGATTTCAGATCCTAAAACACCCAAAAAATCTAGGAAAATAGAATCAATTTCAGAGAAACGAGTCCTCTGAGACAAGCTGAGACCCCCACAAAAATCGCTGTGTAAAAATCACGCTTCTTCAGAAATGCGCATCCAACCCACAGCAGCACCTTCCCTGTCAGTACAGTAGAGAGGAGAGTTAGCCCTCCAAGCGGCCGCGCTGCGGTATCTTATAAGTCGCGGTGAACTGTCACCAGAAATCCCCGCCAGTCGTCTGATTGTGCTTCATCTCTGCACATGTCATGCAGGCTATGCCCTTCCTTCCTCCAGATGTGCTTTGCCCATGTAACGCCATGTGCTCGCAGCCATTTTACAATAGAAAAGCACACTTCGTTCCCGCGAATATCACCCCAAGTTTGTCGATTTCGAGTTACAACCAGTGAATTTTCCTGAAATTCTAAACAAAAAAATAAACCAATAAAAACAAAAATGGAAGAAAATTAAAAATATCTCCTCGTTTAGAATCGATTCCCTATTTGTTTCTCTATTTTTTAATTGTTCACTTTTCGCCTACCTATTCTGAGTTGGTCCGTTTTTCTTGCCGACCAATGAGAATAGCTTTTCATGAAATTGAATATACCTGTATTTCCCCGCAAATTTACCAATATCCTAATTCTGTTATATTTGCGGCCATTTCTAGATTTTGGAATAGTTGATTTTGTTATGAAACTTCTTTTTATTTTTGAGTTTGATCCTTTTCTGATAATGTTTTCCGCCTTAAAAGGCGATTTATTTTTTGGAATCATACTCCATGCTGCACGACGTAGGCGCCGAGAATACTCTTATTATCGATCTTTGCTATGCTTCATCTCGATGTTCCGTTCTCGGGCTTCACTTCGCCTTCCGGCCGGAGCTTATAGACAAAAATAATACTAGTCTTACTGTCGTGAGCTTGCCGACGCTGCACCTGCGCCGCACCTTTGCGACTCTCGATCGTAAAATGCCTGCGGAGTTTTTATGAGCGCGCCGCGTCCCCGCCCCGGATCGCCTACACCGCGCCCACAACCGCGGCCCCATTCGCCCGCCCCATCCATGGGCGGGGCGGCAGCTGAAAGTGGCGAATGAGCTGCGCCTAGACACCCGTCCGACGGGATGGATTCGGTCGGAAGGGCCTGCAGGTTTACTCCAAAAAACAGGCGAAAAAGCCGTTCATACATGTCGCCCATATTTGTTTGTTTAATGTATATGGAAAATGGGAAATTAACTGTTAGTATTGATCGAGATAGATACAAGAACGTCAGAGTTTAATTGCAGCAAAATAAATAGTTCCCTAACTGACCCCAATTTTTGATTATTTTATGGGGAGTTTGTTGAAATGAATATTACAAAACTTTATGAATAGCATTTAAACGCCATATCCAACGAACCCCGAAAACCCGTATATCAAATATGTAACCCGCAAAATGGGTCAAAACACCGCATGACTATTACCACAAAGGTGATTTAGGTGTCCTCGCAAGTTAAAGCAGCCAATACAAAAACATTTGGAGGTGTGTGAGCACAACTTTCAAAAACAAACCCCACCCTCCAAAATCAGAGTTCTTCAGCTATTCATCAAAGTCAAAAAGCACTCACATCATTGCTGCCCACCCATTAGATTGCACCAGCATTTTCTGGTGTCCAGTTCAAAATATTTAAGTGAACTTGTGCCGTTTTGCACTGACATCATTCTGTGGTCAATTACTGACTGGAAATGTGGTTTTAACAAAGGAAGAACCTGAACTTTTATGGGATGAAAATAATTGACTGGATTTTCACTTTAACTAGATGACAACTACCTGTTGACTTAAAATATCCATGCAGTGGTCATTTAACTCTGTGTGCCTGTTTTAAAATGGTCATGCAGCTGCAAAAGTGGGGAGCCGGCTGTCAGCATCAATCAGACTCTCCACTGAGAAAGCAGGGACAGGTTATTAGTGTCCCTGCCTTCCTGATCCCTGTATATATATATCCCTCAATCCAGTTGCAGTATAGTACAGAAATCAGGAAGCCGATCCCGGCTCTCCTGAGCCATTGCTTCCTGCTTCCCGGCCCTGTCACAGGAATTTTATACATATATATAATTTCTTCTGCATTCCCTGTTACAGGGGAGCTGATCTGGGTCTGTTAAACGCAGAAGCTCCTGTTGTTCCTGAGCCATTGTGACCACATGACTACCACCGGATCTTCAGGTTAAGGATGGAAATACATAATATAGAACATACACACATGAGCAGCCACACAAATATGATAAATATAAATCAAGACTCAAAAATATCGATAAAAGCAAACGACACACACACAACACACGTCATACCCACAGCTCCGCCCCCCATTCTCCCATCCCCTCCCCCCAAAGCACGATGTGTGCCACACAAAGAGTGCTGTAGCTGAGGATGAGCGATGTGACAACAGCTGGCAAAACTAAGATACTTAATTAAGTGCGACTTGTTTATTTGGTGCTATTAGAAAAAAAATCCATAGAATTCAGAAAAAGTGAAGAGCACTCTTTTCTTTCAATACCCTCTTTTCTCGTCAAGTTATGAAAAGGAAAAAAAGATTTTAGAAATAAGTTATAGAAGTCCAATGTTGTCAAGCAAAAAAATGAGAAACAATTAGTAGAATTAGTAGAACAGAATATAAGATAGCGCTATATGCTAAGTTAAAACTGTCAATGGCACTTAAATGAAAATCAAACTGATGGCCATTTCGAGGAGGGGATAAACACCCTGGTGAGGGAAGATGGATAAACCTACCATAATTCCAACATTTATATGGAGTTGTTGTGTTGATAGTACTTTAATTAAAAAGCCTTACATCAAACTCAAATACCAAAAGATAACTAATTTACTAAAATAAGAGTGATACATCCAGACTAACCACTGCTAACAACATCTCAAAACAGGAGGGGAGGCAATAAGAGGGCCCCCTGCTGACATAAAAGCTATATGTCCAGCCTCTAAGAAGGTGCTGGAGTTAAACCATTAATGATATACCAAGCAAGAATGGATTGTAGCACTGACCACAGGTAACAATGGTTTTATAAAAAGAAATCATAGTTTGATCAATAGCTTTATTTTGCCCATACTTAAACCATCATGACTATGTTTTGTATATAAAAACACAAGTATACTAGCCATTATTTTCAGCAAAAAAAAATCAATATTTCCAATGCTGTAGAATATTACTGCTTTGCCCACAATGTAAATTACAGCTCTTCTAAATACCTAAATACCATTTATGAAAAGAGGGTTCCACCTATATTTTGCAGCAAGTAAACTGCACATTTCAAGATTCTTTCCCAGCATGCCCCACAAATCAGTAACTGCTGTCTTACAAGTGCCTTATTACAGTCATCCACCTGCCTTCAATCAGATCTGAAGAATCTGTGATCAAATTCCACATATAGATTGACTTAAGGGTAATAAGTAAAACAAGAGCAGAAAAGTATAGTGTTCACCATCGCTCATGTGCACATGGTCATAGTAAAGTAACTATCCAATAAGTGAATCATTTATGGCACACGTGTTAAGCCTTTACAGGCCAATTGCTTTCTTTTCAGATTATTCCGTAGCGTTACTCATTTCAAGTCATTTGATTTCAAGTACTCTTTCTGGGAAATAGCTGGATCACAGAAAATTCCAGGGCGTTTCAACACAAATGCACAATGGCACTTGCTAATGTTAAAAATGAACATTCAGACCTGTTTTAAAAGACTTTTATAGATATTCAACTCTCCAAAGATCCTGGAGCAGATCAATGGACGCCAACCAAGATCATTAAGTATGACTTACCTTGCCCATTTCCATTCCTCTCTGCCTTTGAGGTTCTTGCAGAATGCAGCTGAATGTCTTGCTGGGGAATTTCATTTAATATCTTGGCAGCATGCTCAATTCCTTCTGTCAGAATCTTAAGGCAGGCCTATAAATATAAAGTCGAATATTTTATTGCTAGAGTCAGCAAAATGATTTTGTTCAATGAGCTCCTAACTCAAAGCACTTTATTATGATTATTATGATTACCTCATTGGCAGCTGGTGAATTCTAAGTGCGTAATTTTCTCCACATGTCTTCACTACCACATGCATATAATCAGTCTTTGTTACTTCTAGAACATACACACACCATGACCTGTAGCCATTATGGCCATCAGCCCACTCACAGAGTAAATCAACTGCCCTTTTCGGTTTTATGAAGGATCACTCATGTACTTTAATACTGTTAGCAAACCACTGTGTTCTCTCATAGAAACCGCAAATGGATTATGGTGTATACAAAATAAAATGTCATACGTATCAGGCCAGACTAGAAATATAGTTTCCCTTTTAATGAAATAGCAATTTACTGGAAAGATTTCAAGTCAGTGGCATACTATTCATGGAGACAGGCCACACAAAATGCTAAGGGCCTCTGAAGTGAGGATGTCTCGTCTTTGCTTTTTTCTTAACAGTTATAGCAGTGTGCACAGGGGAAATGGCTTGGAAGCTCTCAAAGGTCTCAACTTTACCCTTTCCTGCCAGCAGAGTTGTAGATGCAGCTACAAACCAATAAACCAAGTTTTGGTTTACAGTCAAATTACAATTTGGTTGCCATCTCTGACAAACTCAATTTTAAATTTTTCATTCTATAATAATAAAAACCCCATTCTAGGATGGTGTGTGTGTGTGTGTGTGTGTGTGTGTGTGTGTGTGTGTGTGTGTGTGTGTGTGTGTGTGTTTTGTGTGTGTTTTGTTTGTGTGTTGTGTGTGTGTGTGTGTGTGTGTGTGTGTGTGTGTGTGTGTGTGTGTGTGTGTGTGGGGTGTGTGTTCATTGGTACCACTTACATTATTATTGTGAGATTTTATCTGCTCTGAGTTACCTGACCATAACTCTACTCTCTGATTAGAGCAGAGAGTGATGTCACCATGGTCAGGAGAGCTTACTCCAGCAGACTAATTATCTCTAACAAGATTAGCTTTTGTTTACAGATAAGCAATAGTTTTCACTCCTCAGAGCACTTGTAGCTTTGTTTACTGAAGACTAGCTCTCCTGCCCTGCTCTTTGTAATTTCTCAGCTAGTTACAGAGAAGCTAAGTATGCTAATCACTGCTCTAAAACCACCCACAGCCTGAGGAAACCAGAGTGAATGAAAAGCTGACTGTGAATGTGAAACTGCTTGATGACAAAAGCCCTTTAAATATGTAGACACAGGTAAATAAAGCTATTACCAAATACAATGCTGTTCTGATTTTGCTTTTGTTCAGAGTTAAGAGTACATCTTATCTTCTGCTTTAGCACACAAGCTTCCCTAGTTATTGGTTACCTCTCTCTGCTTTTATAGGTTGTAGCAGTGGCCAGGATGATGATGTCACACTCAGGGCCGTCTCTTCCATTGGGCCAGGTAGGCACTTGCCCGGGGGCCCCACGAGCTTTGGGGGCCCCTCAGACAGCTGCCTACCTTGCCCAGTGGAAGTGAGTACATGCAGGAACGTTCGTTGGACTGCCGCACCGCCCTGTTGCACTGTGCCTGCGCTTTAACTCTTCACGGGCAGGCAGGGCAGTGCGGGCAGTTCAGAGCAGGGGCCCGGCGTCTGATGCTCTGTGTGTGTCCTGATGCGGCCCCTGCTATTCCTGTGCTCACAGCGCAGGCAGCACAGCACTGAGGTAAAGCAGGGGCCAGACCACGATCTCCTGCACTACAGACTGTTCCTCCCCATCTCCAGCAGTGCGGCCACGGGAAGAGCAGGAGACGCCGGAGAGGACAGGAGCGGGGAGACTGCTGGGGAGAGGGGAAAGCAGGCTGCCCCTCCCCTCTACCCTCATCCCTTCGGAGCTGAACACTGCAATGGATCCTGCTCTCTGGACTTCGGACAAGTGAGTGATTGAAGGGAGAGGAGGGGAGGGGAAGGTGTAGGGTTTGGGAAAGGGGGGGATGTTGTTAGGAAACCTTCAAGTGTTACAATCTGCCCTGAGCTGTGTTTCCAACCCTATCCAGTGTGACAATCTGCTCACTGTGTATCTAAGCCTATCCAGTGTGTACAATCTGCTCACTGTGAAATCTAAGCCTATCCAGTTTTGTACAATCTGCTGGCTGTGTATCTAAGCCTATCCATTGTGTACAATCTGCTGACGGGTTGTATCTAAGCCTATCCAATGTGTACAATCTGCTGAGCTGGTATCTAAGCCTATCCAATGTGTACAATCTGCTGAGCTGTGTATCTAAGCCTATCCAATGTGTACAATCTGCTGGCTGTGTATCTAACACTATCCAATTTGTACAATCTGATGACTGTGTATCTAAGCCTATCCAATGTGTACAATCTGCTGGCTGTGTATCTAACCCTATCCAATATGTGCAATCTGCTGAGTTTGGTGTATCTAAGCCTATCCAATGTGTACAATCTGCTGGCTGTGTATCTAAGCCTTTTCCAATGTGTACAATCTGCGAGCTGTGTATCAACCCAAATCCAATGTGTACAATCTGCTGAGCTGTGTATCTAAGCCTATCCAATGTGTACAATCTGCTGGCTGTGTATCAAAGGGCCTATCCTTGTGTATTATCTGCTGGCTGTTTTACTAAGCCTATCTGGTGTGTACTATCTGCTGGCTCTGTATTTAAACCTATCTAGTGTTATATCTGCTGTCCCTGTGTATCTTAGCTTATCAGGTGTTATAAATATCTTCTGTCCCTGTCTATCTAATTTTTATAAGGTGTTATATTCTGCTGGCCCTGTGTATTTTAGCTTATCAGGTGTTATAAAAATCTTCTGTCCCTGTCTATCTAAGTTTATAAGGTGTTATAATTTTGCTGGCCCTGTGTATCTAAGCCTATCAGGAACAGTCTCCTGAGATACTGTATGTGTGATACTGTGTCAGTATATCTGAGGCTATGATAGTGTACTTTAAGTGCATGTTCACACAGCGTTTGTAAATGTATTTGGGTCCGTTTTAGTCACTGAAAAAAAGGACCCCAAAACTCTTTAACAATGTTCATAAGTACTAAACTATACAAGTCAGTGATCTGCTCGGACAATGTGCAGTGAAATCACACGGTTTGCAAGCGCTTCATTTCAACAGAGCAAAAAAAACTCGTTTACAGCGTGTAAAAGTGCACGTTTTGAATATGTTATGTGAACTTCCCCTTACTTAGGGGGCATTGTCAAGCTCGGTACCTAGGGCAGCCTGAACTGTAAATATGGCCCTTGTTGTGGTGTGTCAATTCTGCATAAAAAGGTGGTTTTAATTATTATCTAACAAGAACAAAGATGGCTTGTTTTTTGTGGGACAAGATGTTTATTTTAATGGTGCCATGAACAGACCATGTAATGTGCTGGGAATCAGAAAAAAAATTCTAAGTCGGGTGAAATGTGAAAAAAACTATACTTGCACCGTGTTTGCAGTGGTTTATTGTTTATGGTGTTCACTTTTTGCTATAAGATAATGTCACACGGGATAATTTCGGTGCGCATTTTGCGTTGTATTTGCGCTCTAATACGGGTGGATGCGCGCTGAAATTACGGTTTAATCCATAGCTCTAAATAGAGAATATGGATTTACGCCCCCTTTCCCCCGCTCTTTACAATATGATCATTTTGTATGCATAGGGAGATAAGCGACATGTCAATTACACTCCATGAGTAATTAATGTCGATGGGGGCGGCGGGCAGCCGGACCCCCACAGCGCGGGAGTACACGCGTATTAGCGCGAGCTCCCGAAACACAAGATGTACTGCGGCGCGTACTGTAACCACCGCAGTACATCGTGTGAACATACCCTAAGTGATGTGTTATCTGAATTCTGTGTTGGTTGGGGGGCCCAGTGCACAGCACTGCCCAGGGGCCCATAATGCCGTTAAGACGGCTCTGGTCACACTTTGTTTCTTATCTTGAAAGAGGGAGCTTGTTTACATCAGTAACTAAGATACTTTAACCCTTTAGAGCTTTATAACCTTGTGCACTTCAGATTACAAACCTCCTGCACTCATGTTCCAGGATCATCTGGGAATAGCAGAGCTGATATGCCAATCACTGTTGTAGACCCACCCATACAAGGCGGGGACAATGGTTAGGCAGAGGTGGGCGATTGCTTAGGACGTCATCTCTGCCAGACAATAGGGGGGCACAGCTATGAATCTTGAAGCTGCAGCAGCCGACTGACTTTCTGGTGTGGACGGCCAGTCGGTGATATATGTTGAGTGGAGGGGAGGTAAGCATGTTGTGCTGCTCTATCATTTAAGTGCACTAACAGGAACTGCTGAGGCACTGCCGCAATTTTCTTCTAAAGGCCCGTGCTGGACTTTCTTTTTATCGTCCAATTTCACAGCCTCTATAATGTGCACATGGGAAGTGCAGGAGTTTAAGCTCTGCCTGCTCCTTACATTGAGTGGGAACTAGTGAGGAGCAGAGGAGAAGCCGACTCAGTGAGTTATGTGAGTGCAGTGTCTGTGGGCTTAGCTCCACTTGTCATTTGCCCTCAAGGCCCGCTGCACAGTTTGAGATAAAGCTGGAGTTGGACAGGAGAGTTCTGGCTGAACTGTTGTCTGTCATCTCCTCCACAGACACTGATAAGGGATGAGATAAGAGATGGCAGCCATCAGTTCAGAGTGTGCAATCCCCCAGCTCCCTCTGTTAACTCTGAAATGTATTGTGAACATCCCCCCTCATGTATATATTACATGACATATTACACATACATGTATATGGCAATATCTATGTGTGTAAATAAATAAATATAAATATATATATATATATACATACACACACACATATACCCATGCGTATTGTGTGTGTGAGCGTACATATATGCCCCCTTGTATCAGGAAATATATATATATATATATATATATATATATATATATATATATATATACACTATTATTGTGAGGAAGAATTCACCTTACTTCATCCCCCATTCCCTATCTAGTCAGATATCATAGATGGCCCCTGCCCCAGGAAAGCTCAATTTACACATTAATCAAGCCCATTGTAAATTTCCTTTCTGTAGGGAAACCACCACAGCAGGGGGGTCAACCCATGAAAAGGACCCTCATGCAACTCAATTAGCCCCAAGACACATGCTGCCTCAAACTCCCAAGCTTCAAAGGCTTGAATGAAACTGACCCTAGCCCAAACCCCTTTTCCGATATTTCATATCGATTTATAGGCGATCCGCTCAAAACTGGTGCATGGCGAGGTTCATATCGCAAAACATGGAACTCCCCGCACACACAGACCCCACCCCAGGTTTC